>JAADXJ010000639.1:0-17035 GCA_023337735.1 Pythium biforme
CGTTCGTGTCGGTCATCGTGGAAGTGCTGCCGTTCAGCGTGCCAGCGCTGACGCAGCCCGGGATCCTGTCGATCCCACACTGCTGGTGTAGTGACGCGGACCCGCTCCACGAACTCGTCGTCGTGGAGATCCCGGTCCAGGACACTGCTACGCGGAACAGTCTTTCTGCGAGACGCAGAGGCTACGTCGAAGTCGACCGCGCACGTGTACTGGAGAGCAGCATGAACCAGCGGCGCGGTGTTGTCTCCTTTGAGGTCTCTCGATTCGGCCGCTTTGCCGTGATCGCTCGAAGCGTAGGCTCGCGCAACAAGGAGAACGATAAGCCCCTTGAGAGCGTGGCGCTCTGTTTGACGCATCCGCGTCAGCTGTCGACGGCGGGTGAAGTTGCCAGCAAAGGCACCGCGACGGTCGTTTGTTCGATCTGGCTCGCGCTCCAGCGGCCAGATACGATCTCGGCTTTGGACCAGCAGATTCAAGAGCGCCAACGCCGCAATGGTGACGACGAGCGTGGTGTCTGTACAACGACAACCAGGCTGCAGCTGCGCAAGGGGCAGTTGCTGTTCCTGCGGATCGGGCGACAGGAAACGATATCTCACGTGTGGCGTGGTGGCGTTGCCTCTGGCAATCGTGACGTCACCACCTCGACGTCCGCTGCCACGAGTGCACGCTCCATCGACGGCGTCGAATGTCTTCGCGAAGAAGTGGTATTAGCATCGCATGAGTTGACGATGGATCCGCAGGACGCGATCGACGCGCAGCACGGCCATGGAGACGGCACGGTGCGGGTCTTTCGCGTGCTGGAACTGACCATCACGGTGCTCAAGCCGTCGCGGTACCAACCGTCCACAAAGCCGCCGCGCGGCATCAGCCGAGGCAGCTCGGGGCGCAGGCCACTACTCGTTCCGGAGGGGCAAATGCTCTCGGAAAGGGAGTGGAAGATCCTTCTACCGGTCGTCCATGATCTCCCGCAGCAGCCACCACACCCAAGTCTCCACCAGCGTCGCGCCACCCAGCTCGCGTTGGCGTACTATTCGCCGCCTCCCGTGGACTCGGGCAAATCGGCTGTTGCCTCGCGTCCCGCACAGCCACTCGTGCTCTTTGAGGAGCTCCACGAGATGGAGCGCGCGTACTCGCCTTACTTTTACCAGCTCGAGCTCGCGCGGTTCGCGGACACGTTTTGGCAGCGATACGACCGCACGTGGTGGTTCGACAAGTGCGTTCTCTGCCGATGAAGAGGTGGGTCGGCGGATCGAACGCCACTGACGTCTATGCTTTTATATATGATGGCAGAACCAAGTCGGAGATCTTGCGGGGCATGTACCGGATCGCGCACAGCGGCACCGAGCCGTTCACGGTGGTCGCGACCGACGCGTTCGCCGGCGCGATCCGCGTCGTGCAGTGCAGTCTCGACGCTCTCGGGGCGTACAGTGAGCCGTACTTGCTCGAGCCTGTGTCCGCAGCAGCAGAGCAAGAAGGCGGTGAGACAAAGACAGTTGGTGCGGACGATGACGACGACAAGGACGACGAACCGCACGTACCAAGCGGTCTGCGTTGCGTGCTGACGCTGGCCCCGTCGCTCGATCTCTCGGCGCGCAGCCATGCATCTCTTGGCCGACTTCGTGTCGTTCTCGACCAGGTATATGGCGTGTTCCCGCGCGACTTGTTCCCGGAGCTATGTGGGATACCTTACGATCTCGATGCCGTGCGCATGAGTCTGGAACGCCAATGCGACCGCGTGCGCGCCGCGAACCGCGAGCTGGCGCTGCTCGTGCTCGCGATGGATCGGCTCGCGCGTCGCATGCAAAAGCGTGTGTTCCTACGCTCCAAGTTTTACGCGCGCGTGTGGACCAAGTGGAGTGTCGTGAGACGGTTGATACCTGAGATCGACTGCTTCCCCGAGGAATACAGTAGCATCACGCTCGCGGTCCACACGCTCGTGCGGGTACGTACGTTGTGCTATTGTCCCCACCAGTGACGCTGATCGGTGTATTGTCACACGAACGAAAAAAACGACCGACAGGACCTGTTTGAGATCGCGTGGACGTGTTCGTCGCCCGGATGGTTTGCAAAGTGAGACAGATTCCCCTGCTTGTTGTTCTCTATCGTCGCCCATGCTGGTCTGTGTACTGAGAGTGCTTTGCGTCTGCTGTGCTGCAGATTCCTGCGGAACGAGTGGTTCGAAGGCGAGCTCCAGGCGATCGTTTCGCGCACACTACGACTTTTACACAGCGAAGCGCGGTCGCTGCAAGGCGCCGACGAGATTGCTGAGGCGTTGGAGACTTTCATCGTCCACGAGGACGACGGCTCGGGCCTCGACTTGGAATGCCAGGCGCTTGAATGCCTACGTGAGTACCTACTGCTCGTGCTGGGCCAGCAGTCTGTCGCTGTCACGGATCGTGGAACCCAACGACGCGAGATCGCGGCGCTGCTGTGGCAGTTCATGCCGCCGTCTATTCGTGACAAGACGACACGCGAGGACTGGGAAGAACTTGTCAACAGCGAACTCCAGAGCGACGCGACGGCGCGCGCACTGCAGCATTTGCGTGACCACGACACGCTCGCGACGCACCTACGATCCGTGAGTCCGCGCGACCAAGAGCGCTTCCACGGGACCTCGACGTTCCCCGCCAAAATCACGTTTCACTTTGGCATCCATGTCGTGTTTGTTGACACGCAGCACGCGCTCAAAGTCACGAATGCGACGCTGCGTTGCGGCGTGCAGGGCCAGACCGAGTTCTCACGCGAGCTCAAGAAGCTCGAGTTTGTGCCGGCGCTTCCGTTCGACAAACACACACGGTACCAGATCAAGCTACGCGCGCAGTACGTCCATACCGCGCTGGGCGGTGCGTTGTCCCCTGCGGCGACACTGACGTTCGAGTTCTCCACGGCTGCGTGAAACGTAAATGTGGGGTTGATCCATTTCATTTTCCATCGTCAGAATCCTTTCCAACCGTTAGCTGTGGCGATCGCAAACCGTGAGTGCCAATCCTTGCAGCCGTACTCGTCGGCGCACGGGTTCCCATAGATGCATGAGCAGCTCTCAAAGCCTCGACCGTCATGTTTCTTTAGCTTCTCTTGCTCAACGGCCGACGCCCACTTGGCTTCTGTGGCCTCTTGGTCACGCCGCAGCTGGTCGGCTTCTTGCTCGACGACGACGTAGTACGTCTGGTCCTTCACGAGGTTCTGGTACGTGCCGCGCGGATCCTCCGGCACTAAGCTGTCGAAGACGCCGCTGTTCTCGCGCTCGAACCGCTCGACGTTCGGATGGCACGACAAGCGCACGAAGCAGTTGGGCATGACGAACGACAGGCAGTACACGTCGTCGACGTTGGGCTGCGTGGTGGAGCCGTCTACGATGGGGAACAACTCGTCGTACTGCTCGTAGATCAACTTGACCGTGCCGTTGCCGTTTTCCTTCCGCAATCGTGCGGCTTCCTCTTCTTCTGCTTGGGCCCGCGCCAATGCTGCGACCTTTTCCGCTGCAGCTGCTGCCTCAGCCGCTGCATCAGCCTCGTCTGAAGCCTGATGCTCGGCGAGAACCTCTGAACGCCCCTGATCAGCATGTTCGGCTCCCGACTGGGCATCAGTAGGCTTAACCGGAGGATCAACTGCCTCTGCCTTGTCCTGACCAAGCCCACAGAAGTCAGCCTTTCGTTGGCACCATACCTGGTTTGCGCGTGCCAAGAGCCACCACTCACCGTCCCCTCGAGTTGTTGCTCACTCGTCGCCTTCACTGGAGCAAGGCTCGTCTTGCTTCCTGGACGGGGCTGCTTCGCGCTCGATCGTGGTGGCGATGTTGGCGTGAACGTCTTTGGGGGCGGATCAATCGGAAGGGAGTTGCTGCTGGCAGGCTCGCCCTTGGCCGGTTTCTTGACGGGTGGCGCGGCAGAATGCGCGATGGTAGGCAGTTTCACAGCTCCTTCTTTCGAGGCCTTTTTGTCCTAAGCGTTGAGTTACTGTCATCGTGGGAAGCTCATCCATTTGTTTTCCTGCCGACTATCCAACGTACCGGTGCTGCTGCGCCTGCCTTGGGCTTCGAGGGGGATGTGATCACTGGGGCTTTGGAGTCATTCTAGATAGGCGGCATCATACACAGCAACTATTAGCCCAAGGGAACGATACACCGTCCTCCACTGGTTTTGGCTCCGTACCTTTGCGCCCCCAGCCGACTTCATCGCGATGTCCGGCATTTTAGATTATTGCTGCCCTGCCTGCTTCTGCCGTGAGCCGTTGTTGAAAAGCCCCTGAATCATTGACAAAAATATATTCCTTGCTAATACGGTACCGGTACTGGTAAAACAAACGCAGTGTATTACCTTCCCGACACGCACTTTGACGCAGTTTAGGGGAGGAGACCTCAACGCGCTGGAGGTCTCAGTGCAGCTGCGCGAGCTCTTCGATACGACCAATCAGTCCTTCAGCGGTAAATTCTTCCGCGTTCTCGAGATGCCCGTCGTTGTTCAGGGAGTGCATCACTTTCTGCACGTCTTCTTTTGGCAGATCGAGCAGACTCTCGATCAGATCTCCGTCGATGAAGTTGCGCGACTCACTCACTGCGCGGCGGTTCTCAAACGTTCGCCACTCTCGGTGCGAGAAACCGCCAACACCCTTGATGACCTTGTTGAGCGCGTTTTGCACTCGCAAAAGCCAGAGGTACTGCTCCTTCGTGATCGAGAGAATCACACCGATCATGCCGCTGACGGTACCAAACATCATCGGTTGATTCTGCGGCGCAAGGATCGCGGACGCCTTCGTTGTTTCCTTGTCTTGAACATCGACCATGTCGGAAGTGGTCATGGTGCCCTGGCTGTTCTGCATCACCAGTGAGCCGTAGCGGAAACGGTTCACGAATTCACCCAGGTGATACTCTCCAACCGTCTCAAGACGCCCTCTTTCTTCGTCAGATGCTGCACCACTGTTTCGCTGAACGACGAATAAGTTGAAGTCCGTTTCACTGCCAATGTAGGTGTCATCGTCAATGATGCCGACGGCCGTCATCCAGTTGGAGTTGAGGTCCTTCGCGATTTCCTCGATACTTCCGTCGAGCTGCTTGTAGTTCAAAAGGGAGATTGACTTCATCAGATCACCCACCACGATGAAATCACCACGCGACTCCATGTAGAGGACGAGCGTGTGTCCGTGGTGGCCACACTCGGAGACGAGCTCTTTCTCGTTGTCAGCGTTCTCGCTCCACTTGTAGAGCTGCGTCTTGCTGTTAACACCAGCCAAGACCTTGCCGTTGAATGCATTCAAAGAGTACACAGCACCCTTCACCTCGCGCTCCGTGATCAGCTGAAGAGACCGCTCGCCGTGAATGCCAGAAACAGTGAAGACGAGGATACGCCCTTTGTGCGGCTCGGATTCGTCTTGACGAACGTAGGCAGTGCCAACGACGAAGTAGCTGGCGGAGGATGAATCACCGGCAAACGAGCAGCTCAAAATGGAGCACGGTGTTTCAAGGGGGTCCAACTTGAACGAGTTGAGGACCTCGAAGGTCTGGTCATCGATGAGGCGCACAAAGCCATGCTCAACCTCGTCGCCGCTTTCCTCGATCGAGAACTTGACGGTGAGTACGCCGAGTGTGTGGGACTGACTGCAGTGCGCGATACGCCGAGCCCACTCGTTGAGCGGGAAAGTCTGGATGTGGAGTTTCTGGATGTCATCAACCGTACCGATCGTGAGCTCTTCCTCTGACGCCAGAGCCAGACATTCTGGAAACGCCTCGGAATGGAAAGGACACATAACGTTCACTTCCTTTGTGTTCACGTTGGAGAACAGCAACTTGTGGTTGTTGCAATAGATCACGGTTGGTCGGTCGCACGCAGCAAACACATGAGTTGCCTCCTTCGACCGGAACAGTGAAAGCGAAATCGGTTGCGAGCCGAGTGAGACACGCTTGCGGTTGCTGAGCTTGCCTGTTGCCGTGTCGAGGTAGAAGTTCATGAGACTGCCATCACCCAGGCCGACGAGCAGATAATCTTGATCGTCGAAGGTACCGCAGAGAACAGAACGGGGAAGTAAATCGTTTCCGAGAGGCTCTTGGGCAAGGGACGTTAGAGACGGCAACTGCAAGACGCACACGGAAAAGTTGGTCCACAGACCAACGACACAGACAGGGCTTCTCAGCGCCATCGTTTCCCAGTTCTTCTCTCCAGCTCCGCTCATCTGCACGTCGTCGTCACCTTCAAGCTTCATGGAAATACTGCCACTTCCAGAGAGTGGAGTCACGTCCACACATGCGATCTCGTACTCCATCTTGATCTGAGCTTTCTCCACGAGCTGACGGTTCTCAACTTCCAAGTACGTCAGCTGGCCTCCAGATGAGGCAATCAGAACTTGAGTCGGGTTCGCCGAAGCAACAGTAATTCGCGAACCTCCAGTTGGAGCCCATGTGGAGCAAATCACAAAGCTCTGGGAATCGATCACACGAGCTTCAGTCTCAGTGACTTGCAGCCACGCATCGCCGTACAGGTTGCGGCAGTATAGAGTCTTCGCGTTCGCAAATGCTGGAATCTCGCGCTCCTCCATCTCGTCGTCATCTCCGATAGCAAGAATACGGATCTCACTCACGTAACTCTGCAATAAATACTTGTCGTGCTCGCTTGCGAATGTCTCTCGCAGTGCCCACATGCCCTTGATACCCGGTAGCTCAGTTGTAGCCTGCTCATTGATACCAATGCCGTTTCGGATTACCCGAAGTGATCCATCCTTGTCTGCACCACTGCAAGTCACGATCTGGCCTTGCCCTTGTCGATCCAAGTCCATGACGCAGAAGTCAGAGATCGGGCCAACATTCGTGTACGTGTCGAGCACGGTCACGTACGATCCCGTCTCGTCGCACTCAGGGTTCAACTTGATCAATTGCGAATCTCCAAACGAGCTGCCCACGAATACGACCCCGTTGTCGAGATACGAGAGACTTGACGCCACACTGGTCTCACCCAGCACCTCCAGGAACAAGCCCGTCACGTCCTTGCCATTGTGTTGCAGCGACACGACCGACAGTAACCCGTATTGGTCTGCAAGCAAGAACCGAGAGCCGTCCTTGTCGACTGCGCCATACACTTGGATGACAGTGCTTTGCATCGGGATGACGTGGAACACGCTGCCGTTCAAGTAGACGATGGTCTGGTTCGATACGACGAGCACGCCACCCATAGGCGATGGCACCGGGATCAGCAGACTCGCGCCGGCTTCGACGTTCGGGTGCTTCCATGGACCTTCGACAAAGTCCTTCTCCTTGAGCAGAATCTGGTACGTCTTGATGTGACGTGCGGACTTGCAGTCCTCGTACAGCACACAGATCGTGGGCTTCGCGTACCCGTAGAGAAACTTGATGTCGATCACACGGAGTTCATCGAGACGGATGTTGAACGTATCTCGGAGCACACCTTTGGCGTTGTCGATTGGAATCACCTTGAAGTAGCCTTCGTACAGGTTCATGCCGATCAGCCGTCCTTCCGGATCAATGTTGCCGCTCGTGACAATCTCGCTGCTGCGGCCGATTGAGTCGCGGATGTTGCCGTGGGCCTTGGTCACGATCTGCTTCTTCGCGGGATCGTACGCGAGCACGCAGAACTGGAAGCGCTGCGTGACGATGAAGAGCCAGTCAAGCGGCTCATTCGCGGCGCGGAAGACCTCGAAGATCACGATGCGGCCGTAGATATTGACGTCGTGCATCGGGAAGAGCCCGTCGGGCGTGATCGCGTGGATCTCGAAGCGCGTCGACTTGGCGAGCAGCAAGTTCTGGTCGTTCGCGCCAGTGAACGCCGCGGTCAGCGAATGCGTCACGCTTGTCGGCTTCTGCGCCGTCGCTACATACTGGTACGCCATGACTTTGCCCTCTGTCGTACAGTGTATTCCGTCGGCCTGCTTGCTTGCTTGAACGTGGTCCTCCAATACACGCGCGCTCGATCGACGCAGGACGAGTTCCTTCTTCTTTCCTTTCGGGGCGCTTCGCTCGATTTCCGCGCGCTTGACTGCACGGCACGGCGGGGATCCTTGCAATTCAATTTTGAATTGATCTGGATGATCTCGTGTGGTCCACGTCGAGTTAAGAGCGACCTGCATTCTGGTTTGCAGGGTGGGTGAAGAGGCCACTATTCAGGTGAAGTTCCCCCTTTGACTTCCACGACGTCGCCAAAGGGGAAACCTAAGTTGCGGCGACAGAAGAAGAAACCCCACGATGTCGTCCGAGGCCGACGGCGACCAGCGCGCGGTCTTCCGCGCGACACCGCTAGTCGCGGACTTTGACGGCAAGATTGAGTGCCTCACGCACTACTCGTCGCGCGTCGTGGTCGGCTCGTCCGATGGCCGGCTCGTGATGTTCGACACCCGGAAAGGTCCCAACACGACACCGTCGACGTTCTACCAATTCGCGCATGGCCGCCCCGTCGAGCAGCTCATCGCCGTGCCCCACATCCGCATGGTCATCGTCGTCGCAAACGGCGAGCTCTCGGCCCACGGTGCGACCGACCTCAAGCCGCTCGACTTTGACTTCTCGAACGCGAACGCCCACGAAGTCAAAGTGTGCTGCATCAACCAGCGCGGCCCACCGCATTTCCGACTGGGCGTCGCACTGCTCAAGCGCAAGGCCATCATGATCTACCAGTACCACAGCTCAGACAAGACGTACCAGTACCTGCGTGAGTTTATGACCCAGGAAGTGCCCGAGAGCATGGCCTGGTACCGCAACAAAGTGATTGTCGGCTACCGGAAGGACTACTACATCCTGAACGACAAGAGTGGCGAGGCGCAGCCCATTAACTCACCGGGTATCCAGAACCCGCAGGTGTTCCCAGTGGTCAAGTTGCTGCCGAACGAGGAGACGCTCATCACGGTCATGGACAAGGTTGGCGTCTTTGTCGGTCTCAGCGGCGAGCCGTTGCCCAAGAACTCGATCAACTGGACGCAGTCGCCGGCGGCAGTGGAGTACACCTCGCCCTACATCATCGGTTTCATCCCGCGCGTTGGTATCGAGATCATCAATGCGACCGACAACTCTTTAGTCCAGATGCTGCCGATCAACCGTGTCTCCGCCATCTTCAGTAACGGCATGAAGTTCGATATGGAGCCACGACCAAGCGGTGATGGCGAGAACGTCGTCATCGTTGGTGTGCGCGAGAGCGGCACGAAGTCGTCCGTCATGAAGGTTGAGCAGATGCCTATGGACCAGCAAATCGGTGAGCTCTTGGATCGCGGCAAGATCCAGGAGGCGCAAGACATTGTGAAGAAGTCCATCGCTGGTCTGTCCTCGGACAAACAGAAGAGCAAAACGAAGCGATTCCAGCGGCAAGCTACTGTTGCTTTACTGCGACGGCTCGAGTTCGACTCGGCGGTCGATTACATGTTCCGTTCTGCAGTCGAACCGTGTGAGTTCATCGCTTTCTTCCCCGAGTTCCAGTGCGATTCTTTCGCGTACGAGCCAGCAGTACTCAAACCGGAGGTGCTTCCACGCGGATCAAGTGTGTCACCTGACATTACGTCAGTGATCCACGAAATTTTGAACACCCAACACGCTAACCTCGCGAGCGAGATTGCCCGCGCCGACACGCAGGATCTCGTCGAGGCGGCACGGAAGGCCCTGATGAAGTTCCTCGATAAGTATAAGAGCTATGTGCGCGATAAAGCTCAGTCGTCAAGAAATCGTGCACAGTCTCGAGCGCGCTCTGCGTCTTCCGCAAGCGGTTCTAGTGGCCCAAAAGACGCACGCCGTGCAGAAGCGATCGACACGGCACTGCTCCGTCTATATGTGAAGTACAACAAGCAGAAGGAACTGCTAACACTCATCGATGACAACGGCACTGAGGAAGGGTGCAACCTCGAAGTGGATTCGTGTCAGGCGTTGCTGCTGAAACACAAGATGTACCATGAGCTCGGTCAACTCCTTTTGATCGTCGGGAAACACCGTGAGGCTGTCGATGTGTTCTCTCGCATGCACTCTGGCGAATACAAGCAGGCTAACGCGCCGAAGAAGCCGATCGACTCGGCCATTGATGTATTAATCGCCGCGCCCGTCGAAGAAGATGCGTTCGTGTACGAGCAATCGATCTGGATCATTCGTGCCACCCAAGTAAAGAATGCTCTGCGCATTTTTACTGATCGAGCCGTCAAGTTTCCGTCGAACGACGTTGTCGAGCACTTGAAGAAGCATTCAGACGATCCGGCGATCGTCCAGAAATATTTGGAAACGCTTGTAAAGAGTGAGCGCGATCAGTTCACCACGAATGGAGGCCGCAACAGTCAACCTAATGCGCTCCAAGATGTGAACGACAGCTACAGTAACTTCCTCGCTGGGGATGGAGAGCCCGATGCTGGTGCTGTGGGTGGTGCAAACGCGGGAGAAGACACTCATCACACGCGATTAGCAATCGAGTACATCGACGAAGTACTCAAGCTAGTTAGCGCAGGTGAAGCACCATCCAAGTCGCACCCAGGCAAAGAGCCTGGTGCACTTGGTGAAGCCCGCAAACGCTTGCTTCGATTCCTCAAGTCCAGTTCTTCTCGTTATGACGCGAGTCAGCTAGTCTCGAAGATTCGCCGAACGCCGCTGTACAATGAGTTGGTGATCCTCTGCGGTCGTGGCGGATTCCACGACGAGGCTGTACGTGCACTAGTGCTGGAGCTGAACGATCTCAAGGGTGCCGAGAGCTACGCCACCAAGTACGGCGTCAGCCGAGGAACGGCAAGCGCCAACCGGACGAAGACGGAGCGCAATGATGCCCTTCTTGAACTCTTGAAAATTTGCTTCAACCCCCAAGAAGAGTCGAAGAAAGCCGCTTACAACGACTTCGCTTTCCAGCTGCTTGGCCGCCATGGTAAAACCATGGATGGCAAGGCCGTGCTCGAGCTTATCCCCGCATCGACCCCGCTCAACAAGCTTGTCGAGTACTTCAGTCAATGTCTGCCACACAGTGCACACAACGTCCGTGAAACGCGGATCGGCTTGAGCCTGTCGAACATCTATAACCTGCAAGTCCAGTGTGATCGTGTTGAAAAGCTGAACCAGTACGTGGAGATTGACACGCACACTACGTGCTTCTCGTGCAAGAAGCGGATTGGCGACATCATGTTTGCTGTGTACCCCCACGGCAAGATCGTCCACTACAACTGCATGAACGGGCGACCGGATGTGTGCCCTGTCACAGGCGAAAAGTTCTCGTGAAGAAGCAACGCCGGATCCATTTTGTAGAAGGGGCGGCTTCGAAATGTAGCCAGCTGAGGAACACAGAGGGTAAGACAAGTATACTGTGGTTTGTGTGTGTGTGTTTCGCTGTCGCTGTGCGTGCGACACCTTTCAGTTCGTCTTGCCTTGCTTGTACTGTTCCGAGGCCTCTTGGAAGTTCAGATCCAGCCGCTGGCGGAACTCGTCGCTGAACTGGTCGCACACGAGCAAATGCGCGTCGATGCTCTCACGCGTCTCTAGCAGGTAAATGTGCGCACACGCCGCGACCGAGCGCTTAAGCTTGGCGAGCACAAAATCGGAAAAGTTTATGTGCTTTTTCGTGTGGTACGCGTACACTTTGCCGCGCTCGAGCCGGCCCGTGGCCTCCCAGCTCTCGACATGGCCCGGCTCGTTCATGCGCGTGCAGATCTCGCGGCCTTCCAAGTGGCGGCACAGGCGCATCTGGATGAGTCGACGCAGGCGCAGGAACTGCATGCGCGACTGGTTGTCCGTGGGCGTGCGCTTGGCCACGAGCTCGGGCGTCGCGGCCGCCGGCGTGATGGGCTTGCTATTTTGTGTCGACGACGACGTCGCCGTCGCGGCTGGCACGGTCGTATCAATCACAAGCTACATACACAGCCGATTGATCAATTAGCACACGTCGTACCCAGCTACGCTCTCCGAACGTCGGTACGCACCTCCCGTTTCCGACTCGCTTTGGTCTCTTTCTCCTTGGGGGCCGCGGGGGTCGTCGTCGCGTGGTCACTCTTGTTAGACGAGTGTACGGGCGGCGGTAGCGGTGGGGCGTGTGGCGTCAGCGCCGCCGTCAGACTGGACACGTCGTGGTGCTTGGCGATCGGCAGCCGCTGCTTGACCTGCTTCATGGCGTCCCGTAATATGTCGCTATCGAATTTCGAACACGCTGCGCTCAACTCACTCGTCATCCCGTCGAGCTCGCTCACGCCGCGCGGCATCTCGTGAAGCGCGTCGCGGACCTCTTTCCTGTACCACTCCTCGGCCTTTTCGCGCGAATCGCGCACCGACATGGTCGACGTGTTGCCGCGCATGCCCACGTTGCAGGCCCAGATCGTCTCGGTGCGGCACTGGATACCCGGGATCGCGGCCGAGTCGACACGGATGCCGTTCAGTTTCTGGCGCTTCGCGCGGCCGAGAGCGCCCGACGGCTTATTGGACGAGGAGGAAGAAGACGCAGACGAAAGCGCAAGCTGCTGGTCGACGAGCTGCTGCAGCAGCAGCTTCTGGTCGCTTGCGTCGGCCAGCAGCAACAGCTCGGCGATGTCGCGGCCAAACGCCTCGCGCGACTTGTACTGGTACATGTTGACGCGCCGTAGGATCGTCTTTGCCAGCGTCGCGAACTGCCGCGTACGCTCTGACAGAAGCGACCCGGGCGCTATGTGCTGTTGCTGTTGTGTTGGTGTTGGCGCTGGCGCTGTCTTCGCTGGCGCCGGTGCTGGCTCGGGTTCCGGCCGCGGCAGGGGGTCGACGGCTGCCGACGGTCTGTCGGTTTGCGCCGCCGGCACGACCGCGGTGGCACAGACCAGCGCGCTGCCCGTGGCGTCTGCGACGCGGACGATCTCTTCCCTACGGATCGTCAGGAAATGCTTCACGACGCCCGCGAACTCCTCGCGGAGATGCTCGTTGAGCGCCACGACTTCCATTTTCCCCTGTCGGGTTTTTTGGAGTGGGTCTCCGGGTTGTGTCCCCAACACTTCCAAAATTGATGGAGATCATATTCTGGAGACAGTTGGACAACATGTCCCGTGATAGTGACACTACTGAAATAGCGTTAATTGCGAGATGGTCTGTCACTTGTCGCGGATACCGGGTCCTATTATAGCCGCGATCGTCATTGCGTCGATGGAGAGAGAAGGCGGAACTTCCTCAGGAAGGGGGTGGTGCGTGCGGGCAGCTGCGCGCTCACGGGTGTCGCTCCAGGATCGTTCGGTGACTGAGTTGGGCCGCCCACCGCGGAGAACTGTGTACAGTATCAGATCCAACCTCCCCTGTTGCCGTCTTTCTCCATCGGTGGCTGGGTCACAAATTGTGACTCACAATCGGAACCGCCGCCGATCATGGGTGCGACGTGCCGCGGTGTTTATGACCCAACGCTCACAAAAAGGTGTCCAACGGCACATCCCCAGCCAAACATCTCGTCCCTGCGAACAGCTTCCGTCAAGGTGGACGCGCTGACAGCAGTCGTCCCAACAGCAAACCAGTGTGAGTGCCGCCCGCATGTCGCAGACTCTTGAGGAATGATCATGCTCGCGGCACCCACCGCGCGGACGATACATGGAGCATCATCCTTTGTGTTTGCATACCCCGTGCATCACAGAGCCAGCAGTGGATCCCATCCTTCAGTCTCAATCCACGCCGTGCGCGACCTGTCATACTCAATGCACACAGAGAGACCCCAACCTCAACGTTGCGCGAGTCTGGACGTATGGCCGGTGGGTTCCGCTGAAACATCGCAACTATGGGTCACTCTGCGACTTGACCATCTACCAACACACAGCGCCTCATCAAGATGGAAGCGAGCGGATCGACCGCGGGCTCAGCGTCGTCGTCCGCGTCGAAGTCTGGATCAGCGGATGTGGCCGGACTGGTCACGCTCAACGCCGGCGAGACGTGCATGTACATGAGCCCGAGCCCGTACACCGGGTGCCGCATGCCGCGGTCGTGCCAGAGCTGCCTCGCCACGGCCGGCTGTATGATCGACGAAGTCGGCGCCTGCGTGAGCACAGAGGACGAGCCGCTGGAGGCTTCCAAGGACTTTACACTAGCCACGACCGAGGGGCTCGTGCTGCCCAACGCGACGGCCGACGGCGTGGGATTGAGTGCCCAGCAGTCGTGGCAGTTCCCCGCGGGCCGCGTCAAGTACTGCAGCATGGGCGACGCCACGTGCGCCACGTGCGCGCGTACCAACTTTTGGCGGTCACGCAACTCTTCCCCCGACAGCCGCTACTGCCGAGGCGATGACGGGAGCTGCGTGTGCATCGACGTGTGCGAGCGCCCCTGGCGCGTGCAGCAAGACTGTTCGGCGCGGCGCGGATACACAGGCATGTACGCGCCGGCGCCGTCGCCCACACCGTCAGTGACCAGCGGCCGCTCGGCGTCGTCTTCGACGACCAATATGATGGGCGACCCAGGCGTCGTGAACCGCATCTGGCAGGCCATGGTCGGCTCGATCGTGTTCGTGCTGGTTGTGCTGGGCTTCGTGGTCTGGACGCGACGCAAGGCCGAGTTGCGAGCGCGTCATGAGCAGGAAGAGCGCCGGCGGCGCGCGCAGGAAAGACGCGAGCGGCGCCGCCAGACCACGGCCGACCAGTTGGGTGTGAACGCACTGAGCCTGAGTGGCTGGGACGCCTACCGTCGCGACCTCATTGACAAGGAACTGGCGCAACTCTCGACCGGCGGTGAGACCAAGACCGTGACGCCCGCTGCCGTACAGGAAGTCGACAGCGACGACGAGGATGACGACGGCGATGCTCGTGAGGGCCGCACAGCCGCGTATGTGAGAATGCAGGAACCAGAGGGAGGACAAGGAGACACTGATAGCGGCGCCGTGAGCTCGGCTGCACTAGCGTCCACACCAGATGAGACCACCGATGGGTCGTCATCACAGCGACCAAGTGGTCCGTCGGAGCGGCCGTTGGCGCCGCTTTCGGTGTCACACAACCTACAGCCGCGGCGGTGAGAGGGAGGTGACAACTGCTACTAGTACATTACGACTACGAGACTGGTACTGTACTACGTGCAGTATGTGGTTCGTGATGGAACGAAGCCGAACCACCGCGTCAAACCAGTCGCAACCGCTTGGGCTGGTTTGACGCATCACGATGGGCGAAAGCACGACCGACTACCCGGCCGTCGAAGCCCACGATGTTCTTCTGTGCTAGTAGATTGGAGAATCCTTGGAACCGTACGACTGAATAACGAGCCAATGCATGGTACTAGAAGTACGGTACATGCATGTGCGTCTTGAAGCGAGCCACCATCTATGCTCTGGCCAATCACGGTGTCTCACTGTGCGTTGATATCGCGGCGCCATACTGTACCGCCGCCTCCGCCACTTTGCAATCCGTGGCGTGCGGTGCGCCCCATCGGCCCGATCGACCATGTCATAATCATTTTGACACCATTGGGCGTGTCGCATCCCGGTCTCCTCGCCGAAGCTGGCCGTCGTGGAACTCTGCACCCACCGGAGCTCTGCCGTGTTTGACGCATCACGCTAGGCCTCTCTTTATTCATACCCTCTACAATCCACACTATCCATTTACTCTGTCAAACGCGCTTTATCGGCAACAAAAACCTGTATGAATGAATCTGTTGGATATGGTTCGCATGACTTCAACCAACCAGCGCTGCTGGAAGGCGACCAACGAGCCCGTCACAAACGAAATTCCCTCCCCGACGCCACGGAACCATGGCAACCACGTCATCACCCGCGCTGCTCACGCTGGAGCGCGGCGAGTCCTGCGCGTACCTCAAGCCCGACACCATGACCGGCTGCCGTGCGCCGCGGTCCTGCCGCAGCTGCCTCGCGACGGCCGGCTGCATGATCGACTTCACCGGCAACTGCGTGAGCCAGCAGCTCCTAGCCTACAACCCGACAAATGCGTACGAGCGCGCGATTGCCGACGGACTGGCGCTGCCCAACGCGACGGCGTCACGGACTGTCATGAGCGCCAAGCAATCGTGGCTCTTCCCCGCGGGTCGCGTTACATACTGCGACTCCAGCGTAAACGGTGTGTGTCGCGAATGCACACGAGCCAACTTTTATCGCGCGACGACGTCGTTTCCGGACAGCCGCTTTTGCGTTGGTGAGAGCCAAAGCTGCGTGTGTATCGACGTGTGCGAGCGCCCGTGGATCGTGAAACCCGACTGCTCAACGAGCGGCGGGCGCGCGCCCATCGCGGCGCCGACGCGCGTCGTCATGGCCGGCGCCACACCCGATCTCAGCACAGCACGGAGCATCTTTTACGGGTTCGTGGGGATCACGATCTTCGCGGTCCTCGCGCTTGGTTTCGTGGTACGTGTGCGCCAGCGTGCGGCCGTGAGGTTTCATGACGCGCGCAGTGAGGCGCGCCGGCGCCGCGACGAAGCGAGACGCGAACAACGCACCGCGCAATTCGGTGTAAACCCACTGAGCCTCACGGGGTGGGAGGCCTACCGGCGCGATCTTATCGAGAAAGAAGCCGCACAGCTCGCGGGCACGGGAGGCACCGAGAAGATTGAATATGACCAGGTGACCACTGCGGTTGCGAGCAGTGTCGACACGAGCGATCATGAGGACGACCAAGGTGACATCCGTGGCCGTCAAAGTGAGAACGAAGCCGTGTATGTGCGTCTCACTGACGATGGTACCCCGCAGCGTGTGGAAACGACACATGAGGCCAACACAAGTAGCGATCTGGCGGCATTGACACCCGCACGACCGCTTCTGCTCGCACCACTTGCGCCGGTGCAGCGGCAGCAGCCCAGGAGCCAGTAGAGTATGTTGGTGGTCATTTAATCGATTGATTAAACGTCTAATGTTCGTTCTCGCCGTGTCTCTCCAATATGAGAACGAAGGGCATTCACGGAACAACTGGCACTGAGCCCAACTGGTGGCGCACAGTGTCCTTTCCTATCATCACGTGTCCCACGGCGCTTTAATCCCGACTGAACCCGAACGCCTTTGAAAGCACGTCACAGCGACCATGGGAAGGAAGAAACTCGACGAGGCTTGCAGTTTGCCCACCGACTCATTACCCCTATCAATACGCAACTTGTTATCGTTATCACACCGTGATGTATCATTTCAGACTGTGTAAACTGATATTTTAGTCAACGCTCAGCTCGCCACTTCAA
>JAADXJ010000640.1:0-17034 GCA_023337735.1 Pythium biforme
AAGACCACGAAGACCACGAAGACCACGACCAAGGGTCGTATTCATACGAGTCTGCGCACGCCCTCGCGTCCGGGGTCGGCGGCCCTGACCCCCCGGCGCCCGTCGACCGCCACGGCGGCGGCGCGACGTGGCGCGTAAGCCCCATGGCCTCACTTTTGCTTCTTGCCGCCGCCTTTGCCGCCTTTTTTCTTCTTGTGCTTGTCCATCTCGAGCTTGGCCTGGAACTCGGCGGCCTTGCGCGCCGCGAGCTGCCGCAGTCGGTCGTCCTCGAGCTGCTGGCGCCGCGCGCGCTCGGTCTCTTGCTCCGCGCGCGCGTGCTGGCGCTCGTGCTTGCGCTCTTCGATCCAGGCGTCCTATGTACGCCCCCCATGGTTAGCCCGAGGAGAGACATCAGCGATCTGGTGCAACGTGCCACACCTACATGTTCCTGCTGGCGCTGCTGCTCGTCCTGCCGCGCGCGCTCGTGGCGCGCCGCCACGCGCTGCGCCTGGCGCAGGCGCACGTGCTGGTCCTCTCGCGCGGCCCACCGCGCGCGGTTCGTGGCCAGGTGCGTGGCGATCCGCGCGCCGTCGGCGCTCGCGACGCGGTTGTTGCCCACGTCGACGCAGAGCAGCGCCGTGTTCTTCTCGACGCCGTGGGCGACCAGCTTGCCGCCGTCCGTGCCGAGGCGCGTGCGCCACAGGTTGAGCGTCCGGAGCGTCGCGTTCTTGGCGAGCGACGCACTCAGCGCCGCGACGCCGCCCACGTCTTTTTCATCGTCCGTGAGCGGGTTGCTCTCGAGCGAGAGGAACACGAGCGCGTGGTTCGTCGCGAGCGCGTCGGCGAGCGCGCGGCACGCGGCCGGGCCCAGCGCGTTGCCCTCGAGGTCGAGCCGCTGCAGCGTCGCGTTGCGCGCGAGCATGGCCGCGAGCGACTTGCCGGCGGCGTCGTCGAGCGCATTGCGGCTCAACGTGAGCGCCGCGAGCGACCGGTTGAACGCGAGCGACTTGCACAGCGCGCGCGTGCCGACGCTGGTCACGCGCAGCGACGCGTGGCGCGGCGTCTCGTGGCGCTGCACGAGCTGGAGCCACACGTCGAGCGCGGCGTCGCGCGCCAGTTCGGCCACTTCTTCGCGGAGCTCGCGCTCGCGCGCCATCTTGCGGCGGTGGACCGTTTCCTCGAGGTAGGCGCGCGCCGCCAGCTGCACGTTTTGGTGCATGCGCGCCTCCTTCTCGGCCGCGTGCTCGCGGTGGAACTCTTCCTGGAGGCGCGCGGCGTCGTCGTTGTAGAAGCCCTTGGGCTGGATGCCGCGGTCGATCATCTCGCGGCGGATCTCGTTCTGGGAGAGCGCGAACGCGTCGGGCGGCAGCGAGTCGTCGGGCGTCACGCGCGCCAAGATGGCCTCGCGATCGGGCGCCGCGAGCCGCGCCACGTCGATCTCGGCGGCGTCGTCATAGGTGACGTCGCGGCCGGCGACGGGACCACCCAATCGAAGCGCGTCGCGCGCCGCGTCGTTCGCCATGGCTGCTAGCTCGGTCGTGTGTCGTGTAGGCCCTCTGTCGGAGAGCTCGTGGGCGACAACACCAGCGGGCTGTCTTGAAGCGACGCTGGCTGGCAGAGTGGTGGTCCTGCCGATTTCAGCCAATGAAAACGATCTATTCGATATTACAGCCAATCAAAAAGGACCTCATGCCCCGGCTCCGCTAGTCGGTCGCTGGCGCCGCGGTCACGCTGCGCTTCGTGACCTTGCGGAACTTGGTCGAGACGCCCTCGGTCGCGTGGACCGCACTGTCGATCGCCTCCGTCTTCACGGTGGTGGGCTCGGTTGCCGTCTCTTCCGTCTCGTTCGGGAGCTGCGTGGTCGCGGTCTCCGTCGTGGCCGTGTCGGGTTCGTCGCCTTCGCCGGGCTGGCCAAACTCGTTCGTGCGCGAGGCGTCCACGGGGTACTTCCAGCGCTGGTAGAGGTACACAAAGAAGACGAGGTCGTCGCGGAAGCACGACAGGCGGTGCATCCACGGCATCTTGATCACGAACGCGAAGAGATCGTCAATGAACGTATTGAGCGACTTGTAGACCATCGCGCGCCACGGCAAATGGGCGACCGACTTGAGCTTGTAGTTGATGTACAGCTGCGGCGTCATCATGATGAAGCCAAACATGTACACAAAGCTCGTGAGCGACTTGACGACCCACGAGTACCAGCCCTTGTGCTCGCCAAACGTGAGCGAGTAGACCGCGTAGCCGACGATCAGCGGGTACAGCACATACGACAAGTGCGCGACGGCCACGCGGTCGTGCTCGGCCGTGGGCGAGTCGGCGTAGCTCTCGACGCCCGAGACCGTGAGCCTGTTGTTGGCGTCGCGCGAGACCACGACGGCCTTCTTGATCTTCCAGCACTCGATGAGCAGGGACACGAACGAGCTCATGAGCACCATCCACGACGTGTCATTGTCGAGCAGGTACAAGAAAATCACGAGCTGGAAAAACGTGTTCAGCGCGATCGAGCGCAGCGACAACCCGGCGAGCGACTTTTGGTTTTTCCAAAAGCTCACGTCGTTCTTGAACGCCAGGAAATCAAACAGCGAGTGGAGCAGCGACACGACCATGGTGATGCCCAGCAGGTACGGATTGGTCTCGATAAACATGCGCTTGATGCTGTCCGTGTCGCGCTTCGTGGTCGCGCCGGCGGCTTCTTGGTTCCGAAAGTTCTGCTCCATCTGCGTGTACAGCGCAAACTTGTACACGGGCAGCGGGTAGAACGCGAGCGCGAGCGGGAGCGTGGTCGTGGTCTTGTTGATGACCACCAAGTTCTCTTCGAGGGCCCAAAAGTCGTTGGCGTACAAGATCGGCGCGTACGTCTGCGCGTCCTTGTCGAGGTCCAGGTACGGCGCGAGGAACGGCGGCGGCCGCACTTGCGCCGAGAACACGGTCGTGTCAAAGACCACATTCAACAACACCGACGGCTTCCACATGGCCACAAACGTCGTGTCCACCGCCGCCGCGTCCGTCTCGAGGTCCACCAACGCGTGTGCCTCTTGGTCGTCTTCTTCGTCTTCCTGCTGCTGGGTTTGCAGCAAGTTGCGCGTCTTGACGACCTTGGGGCGCGGGCGGAACGTCACGAGCTCGACGCGGCGGTACGTCGAGGCCGTGCGCGCGTAGTCGGCGTCCTGCGGGTTGGGCGAGAAGCCGGCTTTGGTCAGAAACACGTGCGCAAAGAGCGAGCCATTGCGCACGCGCAGCGCGTCGTCCAGCGTCACGTTGAGCTCGTGCGTCCACTGCGCGTCCTCGCGGAGCGGGTTGCCGGCCGACGAGTACACGAGGTCCTTGACCTGCCAGCGCAGCTGCTCACGCTCGGCGTCGGCGTCGAGCGCGGCGAACGAAAAGACCGGCGCCGGCGACACGTACACGCGCAGCGCCATGGCGTCGCCCGGCAAGAACGCGTTGCGGAACGCGGCGCCGCGCGCAGCGACGTCGGACGACGAAGAGGACGGCGACAAGATCGAAGAAGAAGACGGAGATGGCGTGGTCGTGGCATCGACGATGGCGTTGTGCGCGTTGGGGCCGCCGGCAGTGGGCACTTGGTTGCTAAAGCCCATTTTGCCCATAAAGGTCTGGAACGCGTACCACATGAGGAAGACGCGCAGGATGGGCCACGCGCGGTCCAGCAGGCTCTGCGGCGCCGGTGCCGGATCGGCGCTGCCGTCGCCGTTGATGTCGCCCTGGTGGCCACGCGCCATCTTCGAGATCACCTAGAAGCTGCTCGGCGCAGAGCTCTTCGTTTGGGAAAGTTGGTTTTGTCGGTGTGTTGGTCAAACCACCCGCCAACGTTGGACCGCCAACGTTGGGGACCTGCGAGAGGGACAACAGAACGGAAGAGACTCGCTGGACGCGCCTGATTGGGTAGAAATGAAAACAGCCAATCAGATGGGCAAACTGAAATTTTCACACCAGCTCCTTTCTGCGACGTGTGACAGAGCGAGCTCCACTCGCACGAGGATGATGGAGATGGAAGACAGACAAACTTTGACAGCATGGGCGATGTGTATCTGCAATCTAAGAAAGGGGAGGCTTACGGCCACGGCACGCCACACGCCTCTGGTACGCGTGCCACCTGATATACGACGGCGCGGGGACGAGGGCAGTCGCTAAATGGGGTTTTTGAATCTACTACTTACGGACACGGCACTTCACGTCGCTTCTCGAATAAGGACACTTAGATCCACACGCCTTCGTCCTCTTCGTCGTCGTCATCGCCGTCGCCGTCACCGTCGCCGTCACCGTCACCGCCACCGCTCTTCTCCGACTGGTCCGAGTCCGAGTCCTCCGAGTCCGAGTCATCCTCGTCATCAGGATGCAGGCGGTCCACCGTCGACATCCGCTCGTCGGCCTGGCTGGTTAGTTTCTTAAATAAACTAATCTGGTCATCGGTCAGGCCAAGCGCGGACGACATCTCCTCGGCGCTCTCGTCGCCCGAGAGCATGATCGACTGCCGCGCACGTTCAATCACATTGTGGGCCTCGCCAAGCTGCTTGGCCAGCGCAAAGTTCTTCTCCTCAACTTCCCGCAGCACATCGTTCTCTCCGTCGCTCATGTCGACTTGATCTTCAGCTTCCTCCTCCTCGTCTACGTCGTCATAGTCGTTCGCCACGGCAGCGGGCTCCGACGCGGCCGCGGCCACGACAGTCGTCGTCACCGCCACGTCCAACGGCTTGGGGGATGCCGAGTACGGCGAATCCAGTGTCACCGATCGCTTCAGACTGACCGGCGGGGGCACGTCATCGTTGGTGGCCGCCTCGGCGATCGCAGACGAAGGGCCGTCGTAGCTGCTGCTCATGCCGCTCGAGCCATTCTTGCTACCGTTCTTGTAGAAGCGAGAGAACTCAGGCTCGCTGGTCTCCAGCACATTGCGCATCGACGAAAACTGGCCGAGGCCATTCCGCTTCTGCTGTTGCTCTGCTTTTGCTTCGGCCATCGTGCGGGTTCGTTGTGCGCTCAGTTTCTTCGCAAGAGTGAGGTTGCCCTCTGCACGCGCGCGTTCTTCCTCCTCCAAAAGTGCCTGAGCCAACTCTTCCAGGCCACGTCGCTCTCGTCGCGTTCGGTCGGCAGCATTCATACTGGACGACTGGCGCTCAAGAGATCTCGTCGAGCCCGTGCGTTTCAGTTCCTTGAGCTCCATCAATTTCTTCTCGGCCTCGACTCGTGCGTTCTTCTCTTCCTCTTCGCGTTCCACGGACGACAATCTCGAGAGCGATGACGTCGCGCTGTCGCTCTTCGTGAGCGATGGCTGTGGGGGCGAATAGGTCGGTTCCGGCTTCTTCTCAACGACGACAGGGACAACAACAGGCGCGGCCGGTGGAGACAAGGGTACAACCTCAGGAGCAGACGCAGGCACGGAGTTCGCGCCAGGAGTGCTGAGGAAATTCTCCCAGCAGTCCGTGCAGTAGTAATTACCGTCGTCGTCAAGATCGAGCTTCGATTCCTTCTCGGTCGCACCACACTCGGCGCAAAACTTGGTCGAGGGCACGACCACGGGAATGTTCATCACGCTCTGCAGGTCATCCATGAGACCTTGCATCTCTTCTTCGTTGCCGAGCTGCATGGGCACAACGTCGACATCACTGTACGAGTCGCGTTTAAGACCGGCGATCGCACCGGCCAGCTCGTCCAGCAGAATATTGTGCTTCTTGACCACGTCGCCCGATTTGTTCTGCGTCGCGGTCTTCAGCAACTGCTCCTTCTTTTGGTGCTCGAGCGCCGTCTCGTACGCCTTCGCCTGGTTCTTGACCCGCTCGAGCGCCTCCTGTAGTACTCGCGCTTCCTCTTCGGCTCGCATCAGTGCTTCTTTGGGCGTGAGTCCGTTCCGCGTCTGGTCCTTCTTGGCCGTAATGCACATCTTGGCTTCGACGCGCAGCAAATGGGCCTCATTGGTGCCCTCATGAATAGCAAGAATCGGGAGCCCCGCAAACATGGCGCTCTCGAGTTCGATACCCTGCGAGGCCGCCACCAGTTCCTTGGCGAGGTCCAGCGGGATGCGCTTTTTCTTCCGGCGCTCACCACTGGGCGACCGCGAGATCTTGGACGAACTCGAGTGCGGCAGGCCACCACTCGATGACGACGGCGGCGGCGTGCGGCCCGTGTCGTAGATGGGCACGTGGCCACTGCGTGCGCGGACGTGCTCGCGCGTCGTGCTGGGCGCCGACCGCGTCGAAGAGATCGACGTAATCGACATGCCCGACGCGCGGCGGTCGCGGCCGGGGCGGAAGCGCAGCACGGCTGGCTTGACTGAGTGCTTGAGCATGCGCAGTGTGTCGTGGTATGCCTGTCCGTCCACGAGCACGCCATTCACCGACACGAGCTCGTCCCCAACATTAGCGTTCTGCAGTCCGCTCGCCGTGCCTTTGCCCGTGAGCTTGCTGAGCACAGGCACGTCGCGGTCACCGGGTTTGAGCTTGAGTCCCAGATCGCCTTCGCGCCACACAATGTCGTACGCGCCGTACTCCTTGGGCGCGCTCACGCTGCCGCCGCTGGGCATGGGCGGCGGCATGCCACCCGAGATCGAGTTAGACGTCGGGTGACCGCCATTGACGTTGGCCGCGTCGTCTTCGCGGGACGAGCGGCGGCGCGACACGCGGCGGTGCATGCGCTTGAACTTGAGCACGGCCGGCTTGCGGATGGTCTTGAGCAGCGAGATCGTGCTGCGGAAGCCAAGCGATTTGGTCTCCTGGCCGTTCACGGCCACGAGCACGTCGCCCACGGCCGCGCGCTCCATGCCCGTGCCGGCGCCCTTGCCCGTGATCTTGCGGATGCACGGTACGTGGACGTCGTCGTCGTCGGGCCGTAAGATCATGCCGAGCGGGCCTTCGGTCCACACGACCGTGTACTGCTCGTTCTTGCGGGGCGGCGCCATGGGCAGCCCACCGGCCGAGCTCGTCGACGACACCGACGAGGTCGACGCCGTCGAGCCGCGCGTGTCGCGGTGCGCGTGACGGGACGAGCGCTCGCGGGCCATGCTGGGCACGCGCGGCACGCCGAGCACGGCCGAGTTGGCGCCCGAGACGGGCCGCGGCACGCGGAAGCGCAGCGTCGCCGGGCGCTGGATCTTCTGGAGCAAGTCGACCACGTGGTCATAGCCCTGGCGGGCCGTGTCGATGCCGTTGATGCTCACGAGCATGTCGCCGACGGCGACCTTCGCGAGCGCGGCCGCCGAGTCGAGCCGCGTGATGCGGCCTACGACCGGCGGCATGTCCTCGCCCAGATCGGGCCGCAGCGTGAGCCCGAGGGGCCCGTCGCCCCACAACACTTCGTACTCCATCGGAAAGCGGTGGAGGTTGTTTCAAACGCCGGTGCCACGGGACAGCAGGAGCGTTCGACGCCGAGCTGCACCTCTACAGATAGAGGAAATCGCGCGCTTTCTTCGTAGACACGTCTCGTGGTTGCGCGCAGCGTCGTCGCGCAGCTAGAGCCGTTCGCGCGGAGGGAAGTGCCGAGCGGTGCGTCGCGTTCGCGCCGTGCTGGATGCCTCGATGCTTTACCGTGAGGGAAACCCCGCCCCAAAAGTCCAAGGCTTCTCTCTGACACACCACCACAAGGGGCAGTCGATGGAAATAACCTCAATCGATGGCGAATATAACCTTAAGGTTTTTCCCAACGAAGATGGGGGGATGTTGGGAACCAGCCTGGAGCAAATAGATCAAAAACCATGGTGAGCGGCGGAAGGATGCGTTCACGTTCCCGCCTCGGCCAGCTCCTTGGTGATGGCTGTGTTTGGCCCACGGTCAAATCTAGTACAACACCAACACCGGTTTCTTTCTGAAGACCCCGTGGCCCACGGAGCTGCCCGCCGGTCTCATGTTGCATGTGAAATGGGTCCACTGCACTTCGTTTTTCTCTACGGTATTTTGGGTGACCGTGGGTCTCTTCGTGGTGGATACTGGACTACACTGGACTCGTCTCTGGTGAGAGTGAGGTTCAACCCAAGGAGCAGACGCACGGCTGCCTCGCACGGTGGGTTCTCACTCACAAGCGGCTTCCAGCAGTCACGCAGCGCCGCAGAGGTGAGCTCTTCGCGCGATTCCCACACGGCGTGTTCGTTCATCTCACTGAATGTGTAATAAACCTCATAACCATGGTGCAAATGCCGACTGACAGGGCACTCACTCGGGGTAGAATCAGATCCGACTCTCTGGCAGGTCCTACTCTACTCCCTGAACTAGCTCATACCCAACAACACAGGTTTGTGTCCGCATCCCCGGCCTCCGCTGCGCTCCACGTCACGGGCAGCATTGATCCGAAGAGCTCCTAATAAGCGGTCTCCCCTGCTATCTCTCCTCCCACATCATCACCATGCGTGGCGTATCGCTCCTTTCGGCGGCGCTGTGCGTGTGCGCGGTCTTCGTAGCGTCGCCAGCGCCAGTGGCCCACGCCGAGCGCATTGAGGAGCTATCGTTCAAGCCGCCCTTTGACAAGGTCGACGCCGACGGCCGCCGCGTGGTCAACGACACGTGGTCCCACGGCGGCAGCGCCGAGGTCAAGAAGCACTTTGTGCGCCTCACGACCGACCGCCAGAGCAAGCGCGGGTACCTATGGCAGCGCCAGCCGCTCGCGCGCGACGAGTTCTCGGCCGTGCTCACGTTCCGCATCTCGGGCCAGGGCAAGCGCTGGTTTGGCGACGGCATCGGCCTTTGGTTCACCAAGCAGGGCAGCTACGTGCAAGGCCCGAACCACGGCTTCATGGACAAGTTCAACGGTGTGGGCATCGTGATCGACACGTTCAACAATCCGGAGCACCGCGGCGGCCACAAGGACATTAGCATCCAAGTCAACGACGGGACCAAGACCTTTGCGCAGATGAACGACGAGCCGCGCGTCGGCTGCGACGCGGCCGTGCGCTTCCACGAGAAGAGCGCTGCCTTCGACCCGGTCCACAGCATGTCGCGCATCAAGGTCAAGATCGCGCGCACGAAGCTCACGGTCGAAGTGGACGCCTCGAGCAACGGCCGCTGGGTCGCGTGCCAGGAAGTGGACTTGCCGTTTGATGCCGACTGGCTGCGCACGCGCACGATCGGCATCACGGGCGCGACCGGCGGGCTCGCCGACAACCACGACATTATCCGCTTTGAGGCCTTTACCGAGGCCGCGGACACCGCCGCGGCGGCCGTGGACGCCGACGTGATCCTCCACTCGGTCTCGAAGGACTACCAGAAGTGGCTCGACTCGCCAAACTGTGGCACGGACTGCATCATTGCCGTGCTCCAGAAGGAGCTGAGCAACTTCCGCGTGCAGGCCGAGCACCGGTTCACGGATCTCAAAGAAAAGACCGTGAACAACGTGGCCAAGCTCAAGAAGCAGGAGCAGGACAATGAGCGCCGCGTGGCCGAGATCGAGCAAAAGGTCGGGCAGCAGATCGACTCGGCGCTCGACGAGAAGCAGCGCGACCTGGGCGAGGAAGTCAACTACAAGATCACCAAGGAACTGACCGAGAACGCGAGCGCGACCGGCGGCTGGAAGACGCCGTTCGTTTTGCTCGTGCTCGGCCTCGGCGCTGGCGCGTTCGTCGTGTACCGCAAGTACCAGGCGCTCATGAAGTCGCACTTGCTCTAGATGCTTTTCTACCGTCCCCCATCGGTAAAAAAAATGTGCAGTGCCCACGGAAGGACCTTCACGGCCTAGTTCCTACCAGTAATTGTGAAAAAAGCTGTGCATGCGTGGTGTCTCCTTCTGCATGCGATCTGTCTGCCGGTGGATTGGCCGAGAAAGCCCGAAAGATGCGCATGGGACGATTCTACACGTTGCGTATTTAGAAATGGGCTCGCTCTCGGTATAAAAGGAATCCGTTCCGGGAGGGGAGCGCACGGCTCGCCCGCACGGCCGACGGTGGTCTGGTCTGCCTTCTCCATCGCGGCTTACAAGCACTCACGGCAGTGCATTCCGCGAGAGAGAGAGAGAGAAAAGACCAGAAGAGGAGAAAGCAACGCGAAAGCGATGAAAAGCGCGCTCTTTCGTTCGGCGGTGCGCACGCCTGGCGTGAGGAGCTCATCTGGCCCGAGGAGCTCACCTGGCCCGAGGAGCTCGTCAAGAGAGTACGCGGAGGCACTTGCTGTTTCGTGCCAGAACGCATTCGTGGGCTCACACGCAATTTGTTGGGACTTGACACTTGTTGGGACGCGCAGCAGCAGCAGCCACGATCGATCGTCTCGCTCTCGCTATGGGGCCTCCAGTGAGTCACGACAGCGCACGGTACGCCCTCTCGGTATGACGCGAGCGGCACCTCGAGTCAAACGACAAACTGTGTGCGGTGCATTGTAGCTCGCACTAGAGAACGAGCTGCTGCTGGAACGGGTTCAAACGGCCCAGACACCGGGGGAACGCACCGTGCTGTTGTTCCAAGCCGTCAAAGCCAACGCTGTCGACATCGTCGAGCAGCTGCTGAACCGCGATTGTCCGCCTGACCAAGCCGACGAGGTGCGTCGCTGGATTGGTCGACCCGACAGACACGACAGCGTTGATCCCAGGGCTCATTGTGATATCTCAAACTAAAAATCGCAGACCGGGGGCACGGTGCTCCATTGGGCCGCGTCTCGGGGCTACGAGCAAGTGACGCAACTGCTGCTGGACAAGGGCTGTTCGCCGCTCGTTCGGGACCGCGTACGGTGGACACTTTTGATCTGTGGCGATGGAACAGGATCCCGTTTTCATCGTTTTCGTTGTGGTGTGTGCAGACTGGCGCCACGCCGTTGCACTTGGCCACCGGCAAGGGCTACGTGGAAACGGCGCTTCTGCTGCTCGAGCGAGGCTGCCCAGTGGACGAGCAAGACCAGGCACGGTAGTAGTGATGGCGATGTGGTTGTGGGACGACGGCTCACTGCGTTGTGTTGTGTGCCTCGTTCAACTGAGTAGCATGGCCGCACGGCGTTGCATGGTGCGGCGCGAGGGGGCTACGTGGAAGTGGCCCAGCTGTTGCTCGATCGAGGATGCCGCATCGATCCTCGAGACACCGTGCGTGGCGGTCTCTACCGCTTCTGAATCTGTCCATGGCCACTTGGCTCACACTGCCAGTCGGGTGCGGCCATGTTGTTGTTTAGCATGGGGCCACTCCTTTCCACGGTGCCGTCGCCTTCGGCCATGTCGAAGTCGCCCAAGATTTGCTCGATCGGGGCTTCGTTTTGCCAGCAGCGGTCTCTCTTGGCTGCTGTGCATGCTACTGGGCCGTCTCATACTAGTACTAATACTGGCGTCACGTTTGCTCGTTCCGATAGACCGACCACACCAAGTCGGCCGTGCGCAATCTGGTCCGAACGTTCGTACCCCGCGGTCAGAATCGATCCGATACGGTATGTGTATGGACTTGGTCATCGTTGCCCGTTGGCTTCGTAACGAACGTCTTGGTTGCGTATCCGACCCACTAGGATCTCCGACGCAGTCGTGAGCGCGTGTTGTCGACACTGTACCTGCTCATCGCCAAGGGGTGTTCGTGCGACCTCATCCGTTCGGCTGTCCGGGAAGAAGAGCAGCTCCCAGACGCGGCCCTCTACTTTGCGGCCATCGATGGCTGGGAAGACCAGCAGCTCCAAGGCGCACAGGTGTCCTCGATCCCCGTGGAAGTGCTCGGAGGCACTGTGCAAGACCTCGAGTTCTTTTTCAAATCCCTCAAACGCGCCGGGTCCAGCTACCGCAAGAAGCTCTGCGTCGTGGGCCCCAGCAGCTGGGGCAAGACGAGCTTCATCAAATCGTTGACCTCCAATCAACCGAACCTCGAGCACGCGGACACGCGCACGATCGGCATCGACCTGTTCTCGTGGTCGTTCGACATGCCCGACCGCAGCGGCTACTGCGATGTGTCCGTGTGGGACTTTGCCGGCCAAGACGAGTATCAGTCTGTGCACGCGATGTTCTTCTCCAAGCGCACGCTCTACATCGTGTGTGTGAACATGGCGGCGTATGTGGACATGCTTCAGAGCCACAATATCGAAGCCAGTGGCGAAAGCCACGCCGCCGTCGACGCGTTCTTCGACGCCACGATCTACAGCCGCATCCAAGCGATCTGTGCGCATGAGCCAGCGTCTGAATTCGTGTTTGTCGGCACGAAAATCGATCTCGTGCGGGAGGACACAGCGGGCTGGCGGCAGCGCGTCGGCGACGATCTCCTCGAGCGCGTCGCGCAACGCGAAGCCGACGAGATGTTTGAGCTCGACCGCGCGCTCGAAGAGATCGAAAGCGGCGGGTCGGACCCGTCCAACGCCGAGACCGCGATTGACACCAGCAGCAAGTACCAGCATCTCATGCAGCTACGCCGCGAGCGCCCCAAGTTTCTGATTGAGGAGCTCCTCGCCATGAGCAGTGCCGATCTCTCGGGGCTGGCGCAAGTGCGAGCACAGTTGCAGCGCTGTATCGAGTCGAGTGACTCGAGTTTCCTCATGCCGTGGAATTACGCGATCGTCGGGCAGTGTCTGCGCAAGATGGTCCAGAAGGCCAAAGAATCGGGCTCGATCTCGACGCAGCTCGGCAAGGTCTTTGTGTCGAAAGACAAGCTCTGCCAACGGATCCAGAAGGAATGCGCCCAGGCCAAACTCAACTTGGACGACATTGAATCGATCTTACGCACGTTCCACGCGCTCGGCGACATCTTGTGGTTCGAGAAAGCCGACAGCCGGCTCAGCACCATGGTGTTCCTCAGTCCCGACCTCGTCATCGACTTTATCCGCAAGGTGATCAACCACGAACTGGGGTCCTCCTCTTCCCAGCAACTGACGGAGAGTGAGGAGGCCGTGCGGAACGAAGGGCGCGTCGCGCACAGTCTGCTCGCGAGGCTCGAATTGTGGCGCGACGTGAAGGACCGATCCGTGATGCTCCAGCTCAAGCGGCTGCTCTTCAACTTTCAGCTGGCGTACCCAGAAGGTTCCGACACGTTGCGCTGGGATTCCGACTTGATTGTCCCCACCTACTGGCGGAAAACGAGTGCGCTCGACAGCCAGGACGTCGCGCGCGACATCCCAGCCGCACTCTCGACCTCAGTATCGTGGGAATACGAGTTCCGCACGGGTTTGCCGGACAGTTTATTCGACAAGTTTGGCGTCCGGAGCTACTCGGCGTCCTACTCGTGGCAGCGCGCATTCACGCGCACGTCCTTTGCCACAAACTGCGCGAACAAGTACACCACCGAGATTTCCAAGCACGCGGGAGGTGGAGGAGGCGAAGAGACGAGTGCGTACCCGTCTCTCCGCATCCGTGTGTTCGCCGCGACCACGGGCCTCGTCTGGAAACAGTGGCTCTGGTACATCATCAACCTAGAGCGGCTCCTGGAGGAGTATCCTGGTCTGTGGATCGTGCGGTACGCCGTCTCGGCCGACGGCACGCGCGTGGAAGTGGACGAGCTGCTGCGCGAGCGGCATAAGCGGAACCAAGTGCGTGGACTGACCGATCCGGAGCAGGCGGGCCCAACCAGCGACCTGCTCCCGCCGATCATGAGCTGGTTTGTGAACAAGGAATGGAATGCGCCAGAGAAGACCAAGAACTGGGCCGACCAGCCGCGTGTGGGCGGTTTGGATGCCGCGGATGCGACCGAAGAACCGACCTCGAACACGCTGGAGCGGTTCTGCGAGGTCATGATCGGACGCTTCGACGCGCAGAGCGCCAAGATGGACGCGCTCCAGCAAACCGTCATCGAAAGCAATGCCGAGCACAGCGACTACCCGGGGCTGTGGATGCTCACGCACCGCGCCACGGCCATCACGTCCGAGTACGAGTTGGCACTTGTGAGCGCACTGTCTGGGAGATGCTACCACGAGCCCATCGTCGTGAAGGTCGCCACACCCGAGATCTTTGGCAAGCACGGCGACAAGATCAAGGTATGTGTTTGTATCGTATTGTGTCGGAGGGTTTTTTTGTCAGGTTCTAACGGTTGGTCTGTGGAGATGGGGCTGTCGCTGGTCTGCGCGTGCGTGCCCGACATGTTCGGCAAAGGGTTGATCGAGTTCGCTGCGTCAGGTAGGAGGCGTCGTGGGCTGTCGCTTTGGGGGCGACGTGACGTTTAATGCCTTGACTCGGAACTCGTAAAACCTGCAGCCGCCAAAGAGCAACTTGATCGCGCGAAGAAGGTCCACACTCTTGTCGGCCAACACGGTGCCGCTGGCAGCGGGAAGACCGTTGCGATGCATGAAAACGTGGAATTGTCGCCGGATGAAAACGTTCGGATCCTGCGTGAGCTTCTGAAGCTGGCGTTCGACGCGTTTGATCCGCTCAGGATGTCCGGGATCGCGAACCTCGTGTGTGGCTACTGGCGCGACACTGGTAAACCGATTTGGGCCCACAAGGACGAGATGGCCGCGAGGAAACGAGACATCATACTTCGGAACGCTGGCGCTGGCGGACCGAGCGAGCTTCAACTCCAAGCGCCAGACGGCGTCGCGGCTTTGGCGCGACCACCACCAGCGCCTACGACCTTGGCGCCTCTATTAGGTACAGTCGAGACGGTCGTCCTGACGTCACGCGCGTTCGACGTGACGTTGGAGATCCTCAGCGCGCAGAACCTACCAAACGTGCGGAAACTGGGCGTGCAGAGTCCCTACTGCAAGTGGAAACTACTCGATGCCGCGCTCAAGCCGCTCGCAAATGGGAAGACGCCCAAGCACGTGCGCGGCGGTCGCAGCGCCGAGTGGAAGTACGCGTCGGTGCTGCAGCCCAAGTCGTCGGCGCTGACGACGCTCGCGGGCTGCTCGCTGGTGTTTGTCGTGAAAACCGAGATGGTGATCAGCACCATGAGGTGAGTCGTTCGATCACGTTGCCGTGATAGGACGCCCTTGATTGACACTGACCATTTGTGCTTGGCCACTCTAGTGAGGTCATCGGCGAAGGTTCGCACACGTTCAGCGAGAAGGAGCTGGCGCCGCCGACGGCAGGCCAGCGAAGCGAGATCGACGTGCGGCTGTTGTCTCGGGGTGAGTTCGCCGGGCTGCTAAAGATCCGCCTGCGCTTTTAAAGCGACGCACGAACCGGCCACGAACCACGAGTGACCTACGTATTTGCCCACGCTTTCATTCATTGCGACGATGGCACCTGGGGAGCGTGAAACTACCTGGTAGACCTCTCAGCACCTCATAGAGCTAGCATTTGAATACTTGCAGGATACGAAACATGCCTCGAATGAGTGCAGCAGGGTTCCAGTACTCCACGCAGTTGTCCGCGCTGTTTGTGACACTGAGATCTCAGTCGGTGGGCAGACATGTGCTATACAGTATTTTGTCAACGACACCAGTAGCAACGCAGCCACAGTCACTGCTTGCACTGGATTTATTACGTCAGTGTATGGAAGCATGTGTGTCCGCTGCTCACACGCGGTCCATGATGGTCTCAGCAAGAGGAGATTTGAGTAGCCGCTGGGTTTCCTCGTCTTCTTCTTCTGCGGTACCAGAACTAGTCGTAGTAGTCGGTCCCTGGATCGCGGTCAAAGGACGTGGCGTCGCAGTCGCGGCGGCCAAAGCGCGTGAGCGCTGCGCGAACGTCCAGGAGCTGCCAGCGTGCCGCGAGGTAGTGAAGACGACGCGGCGGCGGTGCATGGCCAGGTGGTGTCACCATGTGAGAGAGCTCGGAAGCGAGCTCGCGTGCGGATTGGAGAAGAAGAAGAAATGGAATGGAAGATAAGTGGAGCGGAGCGGAGACGGGGGCTCTCATCAAACAGTGTCTGTCAGACACCACCTCTCACGTTCTCTCTCTCCGCCGTGACGAGAGGCTTGTGCTGCTGTCGGAACGACGAGGTCTCTCCTCGGCCGTCGCTTTCGCTCGCTTTCGATGGATTGGATCCGTTGAGCCACCTGAGATATCTCCTCGCAATACCGGTATCATACCAGTACTGCTACCGAACTCTTGCATCTCGAACTGCATCATGGGCCGACGCATGGCACCCTACCTACTAGTCGCCTCCGTCGTCATCACTTGAAGGCTTGAGAGCTTGCGTCCGTGAGGCTCCGTCATTCATGTCAGCCGTCCTCTGGCGTGAGCGGAACGGCTTGGAGACCTCAGATACAAGAAGAACGACAAGGGGTGCGTCAGCCACCCCAAAAAATACGTGACGTGCGTCGACCTCATGTTTGTATGGGAGGGATGATGCAGTTTCCCTTTCCGACTTGAACCGCCACGGGAACCAACGAGATGGTCGACGACACGGACATCGCGCGCTTCCACCACGCCGAACCCGGTCTGCTGGTGGCGCTGGCCCACGCGACCGAGACGCGCGGCTGCGCCTCGGTAGCGACAGGCAAGACGACCACCACGATTGCGCGCGAGAACCAAGAAGCGAAGCGCTACTCGCCCGACGCCGTCCCCTGCTCGCGCTGCGACACCGGCGAGCGCAAGCTCTCGACGCCCTATGCCCGCCGCGTGTACAGCGCCAAAGGGCGCAAGGGCTTCAAGATCGTGGTGACGGCCACGTGCGTGTGCCGCTACGACTGGTGCATGTTGCGCATCAAGAGCTACACGCGACCCACACGGAACGACATCGATCGCTCCTAGCGCAACGATGTCGGGCGCCGCAAGGTCGCCGCAAGGTCGCCCGCGCGTCTTTCGGGCCGCACGCCACCTGGGACGACACAGGCAGCCAGTCGGACGACGGCTCTGTCGACGTCCAAATGATGCAAGACGTGGACCGCGAAGACGAGTTTGCGATCACCTTTGCCCTGGAAGCCCGACGGATTGCACGAGCACGGCCGCGTTCCAGTATGCCCGTGGGTGTCAGTGTCCAGTGCTTGACGTCGCGATCCACGAGCAACACAACTCGACCACCGACGGCGTCCCGACCACCAGACAGCCAAGACACCGTGGACGCCAAGATGCGTGCGCACCGATCAAGCGGTGACTCTACCGATAATAACACAAGTGCCTGCCGTTCTCGCAGTGCCAGTAGCCTACCGTGATCCCTCTGTTGTGTCATATCCAATTGTAACCAATCTATCACTAGAGGTATGTTATTTGTCGCACTTGACTGCGATCATATCCAAAGGGGAGAACTCCCCCAAAGCAGGATCCACGGCACCAAGAGAGAACAGCAACGATGAAGGAGTTTGT
>JAADXJ010000641.1:0-17023 GCA_023337735.1 Pythium biforme
ATGCCGCCCGTGAACCCGTTCTCTTCGTTCATCCACTTGCCACATGATATGGCGCAGCGCCGGAAGGTCCTAAGAGAGATGCAGGAGCTCAAGTTGCGTCGTGGCATCGACATCGGGATCGCCAGTTTCGTTCATCTTGATCATTTCGCTCCCTACTTCAGTGAGGAAACGTTCACAAGCGCGACCGGCGAGTACCACTTCCATCGCTTCACAATCCAGCAGCTGCCGAATTTCCGGACAGCGCGCGAGCTATACGACGCGTACGTACATTTCATGTACAATTTGGAGGTCAGTGTGACCGAGGAGCTCGGTCAGATCGCGCTGCGCGAGGAGCTCGAAGACGTGGACCCGACGATCTGGAACCAGCGCATCCTCACGCTCGCCGACGATGTCGGCTGCACCGAGGAGATCAACATCGTCCGCTTTGCGCGGTTTTACCCCCATTCGCCTGAGACCGAGTCGTCACTGGGTGTCTTGGTCACAGACACCGACAAACATCACAGACCCCCGTTGCATGTGAAGTCAATTGCACTGACGCTCCCTTCCGTTTGACAAGCTGCACAAAGATTGAGTGTCGTGCGACCGCCTGTATCACCCAGGACGTACTTCGTGGCTGAAGTTCCACTTCAACCGGCAGTGACGACAAAACGTCGCAAACTACGGATTCTCCGTGACACGGATCATCAGCCTTGGTTGCTCAGCGCAGCCCGCGGCATCGAGTTTATGGACACACATGTCGGTCACCTCGACGAGTTCATCCCATTGTAACCGAGGAAGGCTCACGACCGAATACAACACAATCCACACGGAGGTCAACCGGTTTCGCAACTTCAAAACGGCAAGACAACTCTTCGTTACGTTTGCCACCTCTCTCTAGAACATGGAGACCGACGTGCCCGACAGCCTCGCGCAGTTTGCGATCCGCGAAGACAATGAGGACTATGATTCGAGGATCTGGAGCGCACAGAAGAGCTCAACCTTCGTTCTATGACTAACAGTACTCGGCCATGCGCGTCATCATCTTCGCTACGGTCAACGTCGATGATCCCATCTCTCAAAGGACGCATAGAATTCACAATGTGGGCCACCCACCTGGCGTTCTGCCCTCTCAATCGCTATCGGCTTCCGTCGCTCGGCCGCGATCGTGCGGACCACGATCCATCGCGTCCAACGGCGCGTCGAAAGCCAGCGCCGTGGGCACAGCGTCGTCACCTTTTTGGATCAGTGCTAGCGCATGGTCCGGCCCCTTCGTGGAGGCTGTCGAGTGTCGTCCTATTTCGAGAGGGCGTCCACGAGAGGGCCATCATCGCGCCCAAGTCGGTCAATATACAGTGAGGACGGTGTTCAGACCACGTGCTAAGCAGTGCGATGAGTGTGATTGCGCGTTCGTTGTAGCTCTGCCATTCGCTGAGGTGCAAGTGAGAAAACGCTCGGAACATTTGGCGAATTCGGGAGGGTCGGTCGGCCGCACTGGCCCTCTTCTTCGAGATGACCGGATCGATCGATTCATGGAGCGTTGCTTGAGTTCCTTCCCAAGCTCGTCAGTGACGGACGGCCAGTCAGTTTGAGTTTGTTGGTCGGCAGCAAACACAGCGTGAATTGCTTCGGGGATCTTCTGGCCGCGACCAGTGTGGCTATGGCCGCACCGCATCGAAGCAGTAAACGCGTGCGCCCAAGTGACGAGCCAGCAGCGCGCAATGTGAAACGAGCGGTCGTGAGTCCCGATACCTCCGCGACGCGCAAGTCGAGCAACCTGAACAAGCGAATGAGGCTCCAGTATATCCAACCCGCGCATGGGGGGTCAACGAGACGCCGCTAAGGTTTGTTCTGTGACAGGAGGAGCGAGAGGCCCTCGCCGAAGCTGTGTGGCTACTCGACACACAGCTCGAAGCGCTACGGACCAAAGCGGGTTTACCTTCGAAGGACGACAAAGCTGCGATCGAAGATGTGAGAACGCACAGCTTCCACATTGACGAAATGCTCCACACCAACTCCGCCTTCCTCGCGCGCGTGAGCTCGATGATCACGCGGGAGCTGGTTTGGTTGCCTCACTTGATCGCACTGCGAGCTCGTGCAAGGATCTGACATGCGTTTGTCGTGTAGTACCGTCCGTGGACGCGCGCTCGACGTTCATCCACCTGCCACGCGACATGGACAAGCGCCGTGCGATCCTGCGTGCTATGCAAGAGCTTAAGCTGCGCCGTGCCATCGAAGTGGCGACCTCCTGGCACCACTATCTCGACCCGACGATTCCGTACATGACCAAAGAACTTCTCATCACGGAGAACGGCGAGTACCATTGCTACCGCACGGACATCCAGCCCCATCCCTGCTTTAGGACAGCGCGCCAATTGTACAATGCGTTCGTGAACTACATCTACAACCTCGAGCTCAGTGTCACCGATATGTTGGGCCTGCTCGCGCTCCGCGAAGACACCGACGACTACGACCCGACGATCTGGAACCACGGCATCGTGACGGTCGCAGACGACGTCGGCTGCGTGGAAGAACTCAATTTGGTGGGCTGTGCGCAGTTCTATGAGCACTCGCCGCACACCAACTCGCCCATGGGCATCGTCGTCGACGACGCTGTCAGCGTCAACGATCTCTACCCGTATATCCCCGAGGAACGCACCTGTAAGGACTGCCACGCCGCGATCATGATGTACGAAGTCCCGAAACCCGGCACGAATGAGACCGTGGTCGTCCATAAGCTGTGCTTCTTCATTGTTCAACTGCCGCCGCGCTTTGAGCTCGCACCGAGCGCGCTCAAGCAGCTCCAGGAGAACAGCACCAGTGGTGCGCGTACCACATCAAACACCTGCGCGACTTTATCGTGCCCGAAGCGGACGAACAGTGTTGTCAGGCTTCTACTGACGATAGTAACTGCGTTTGCATCGCTCCGTTCTGTGTACCTGAGACGCTGGCGGCCGTTGAACGCTTCGGAGGTCTCAGGCGGGGAGCCGGTCTCGTGTGCTCAATTCACGTGTGACGACACGAACTCTGTGCTCGCCCAACGGCAGGTCGTTCTACAACTCTCATACATTTACATTGATCCCAACACGAACAGCGGCAGTTCTGTTCCGCAACTACAATCCAACCCGGCGTCATCACACCTACTGGTCGGCCGCCGACGACAGTGCATTCTGCAAAAACTTGGTCATAACGGCGCACCAGTCGGCGACGCCCGTGCGCATGTCCTCCACGACCGACGCCGGCAAAGGAAACTGCGCCGGGTGGAGCGCGAGGAACGTACACCGCCGTAGCACCACTATGGGCTTGGGTGAGCCGGGCACGCGTACTTCGCTCACGCTCATCGCGGCCGTGACGTCCTTGCGAACGCGCTCATGGGGCTTGTACGGGTACAGGTCGTCGACATCCACAGCATCCAGCGCGACGATGCCCACTTGCGCGGCGTGGTGGCGGTCCGAGGCCTCGTAGAATTGCGAAAAGCCGACCGTGTTGAGTTCTTGCACGAAATTTCCTTCCACGTCCGTGGCCGAGACGAGCCGGTGGTTCCAGATCGTCGGGTCCACGACGTCCATGTCTTCGCGGATCGTGAGCTTGCCGAGCGTATCGCTCACGGCGATCTCGACGTTCGAGTGGTAGTACATGAGCGCATCATACACTTGCTTGGCATCGTGGATGTTCTCAAACGGCACGATCTCGAAGCGCTTGCAACGGTACACGCCGTCGTCTGTAAAGTACCGCTCCTCGGTCGCATAGGGCTTGGTCGCGTCCACGTACCGCATCCGGCTCTCGGTCAGCTCCTGCGAGCGGCGCAGCTTCATGTCACGCATTGCACGCAGCGTCGCGCGCCGCTCGGCGATATTCTTGGAGAGATGGATGTACGTCTTCATGGGGCTCACGGGGATCGAGTGCTGGTTGAAAATCGAGAGAGGCGTTAGGAGGGGTCATTCCCATAAACAACCGCATTGGGCGACGAACGCACCAGGTGGCGCGAGAGCAGCGAGTGGAAGCGCGCGATGCCCAACAAGTTCGCATGGATCGCCTCTTCAATCTCGAAATTCGTGGCCTGCACGCTCGACAGCGTCTTCTTCTCCTCGCCCGTGGGCAGGCCGGCGCGCACTTTGAGCAGCTCCAAGTGCGCCTCCAGCACGCGGATCTCATCGCTGAGCGAGCTCTTTTCTTCTTTGCGCACCAAGTAGGTCGGCTTGCGCGGCTTTGGGTCCTCGTCGCCAAGCGACGACGGCGGCGACGAGGCCGCATGCGTCGGCGCGGTGGTCTTGGGCGACGACGGCGTCGACTTGGGCCGCTTGCGCCGTCGCGACTCGGCCGCTGCGGCCATCGCAGTGCGGTCTCCGCCGCTGCTGTCACTCGCGCTGTCGAGCTGCATGGGCGTGGCGTTGCTGTGGGGAGCCTGGGACGGGAGAAGAGGCAGCGGCGTCGGAAGCGCAAAGGTCATCTCGCCGTCAAGCGTGTGCTGCTGTGCGGCCGCCCAGCTCGCGATGGCCGCGACGTCGGCGTCGAACGTGAGCGGCCCGTTAGACGCAGCGGTCGCGTGCTCCAAGTGGTCCTCCATCTCCAGAAAGCTCTGTAGCGCCAGCGCCGCGGCGTCGCCCGAGAACGCCATCGAGCAATCCGGGTTGCTTTGGCGCTCCTGACTTTTGGCGTCTTAGTTCGACGGTCTATTATAATAGCACACCCTGAGACACGTTAAACCGCAGGGACCAGACTGACTAACTAACCCAAAATAAAACGCACCACCCAAAAACACAGAGTATGCGGACTCAATGCCACATAATAACCTAATTAATTATATGCCATCCACCCGGTCAATTAGGATTCTGTTTTTGTGGTGGGCCGCGGCAGGTCGGCGTAGACTTTGTCGCGGATGAGCCGCGTGACGACGTTGGCCCAGGCCGTGATCTGGTCCTCCATGGCGTCCTTGACGGCCCGCGAGACCTCAAACTGCGGCGGGTGGATCGAAGCGAACACGCACCGCTTGAGCACGACCACGAGCTCGTGGGTCTCGGGCCGCCGCAGCTCGCTGATTGTGTAGGACGCTGTGATGTCCTTGCGCACGCGATCGCTGGGCACGTACGGATGGAGGTCGTCGTCGTCCACTGAGTCACACGCGACGACGGCCACGGGCGTGCCACTTCCACTGCTTCCGTCTTGGTTCCGCAAATGGGAGTCGTCGTACCGCAGAAAGCCGACGACGTTAAGGTCGTCGGTGTACCCGGCCGTGTTCCGCGAGACCACACGGTGGTGCCAGATCGTCGGGTCAAAGTCGTCTGAATCCTCGCGGATCGTGAGGTGGCCCAGCGTCTCGGTCACGCTGATCTCGACGTTCGAGTGGAAAAACATGAGCGCATCGAACACCGGGCGCGCGCTCGTGAGCCCGTCGAACTGCATAATATCGAACCGCTTGCAATTGTAGATCCCGCAGTCGTCCTCGAAGCGCTCCTCGCTGGTATACGGCTTAAAGCTGCTGAAGTAGTAGAGCCGCTCGTGGACGAGCTGCTCGGCGCGGCGCAGGCGTTGGTCTTTCATGGTGCGAAGCAGCTCCCGCCGCGAGCGTAGGTTACGGGGGAGGTGGATGTACGTCTTCATCGGGTTCACGGGCGTGGCGTTCTACACAGCAACTAGGTCAGCGTCGATGGATTTCTAAACAGTACCGATGTGTAGACCAGCGCGACGTACGATTTCGCGACTGATCATGCCCTGGCAGCGGCCAAGGTGCATGAGGTTCGCGTGGATCTTCTCTTCCATGTCGAAATTGTCGGCCTGGATGTGCGCGAGCGAGCGCTTGTCCTGTTCGGTGGGCAGTCCGGTTTTGATGCGCAGCAGCTCGGAGCGCGCCTCTAAAATACGAATCTCTTCGACCAAAAGCTCGCGCTCTTCCTGCTCATCCAGATATGCACCATTCAGATCCTTGAGCCTGCGCACTGCCCAATAAGATATGAATCAACGCACCTTTTGAATGAGATACGTCGGCTTGCGCGAGCGCCGGCGGCGAGGACGCTTGGGCGGCTCCGCGTCGGCCGTCGCGCTGTCGGCAGAAGACGTCGGGGAGACCGGTCGCTGCGCCTTGCGCTTTCTTGCTGTCGAGTGTGGAACAGGCGGAAGTGCTTCCTCCTCGGTCTCTGCGTCGTCGTCGTCGTCTTCATCTTCTTCTTCGTCTCTCTCCTCGGCGCTGAGTGCCGTCACAGCGGCGGCCACGCGCTCGTCTGCTTCGTCTTGCTCTTCCGCTGCCGCGCGCTGCGCCGCTGCCCACAACTCGGAGAACGGCGCGCGCGGCGGCGCGCTCTTCGTAGTTCCACTGCTGTGCGGACCCGTGGCCACGCGGAAGGGCGCAGGCGCGCGCCGCTGCATGCTGTCGCCTGGCGTCATGACGTCGTTCGTGTAACTCTCCATCCTCGGATGAGCGGCGCAGCCATGGGGGCCGAGGAAGGGGATAGGGTTTATGCCAATTTCGGAACGCATCATTGCTGTCCTATCCTAAATTAGTAGATTATGTCCACTGCAACCGTGAAGAGCTTTATATGCATTTTAAGAGGGGAAGGCGAGGTCCATCATCAGAAAATAGAATACTACTGTACTGAATTATGTGTTTTGACAGGTCTATCGCAGATGCTGGTCATTGCAAATTCCGTTCCTCCGATTTCCAGTGAGGCGATGGCGCCCAAGCGCCGCGCGCCGCGCAAGTCGACGTTCACTGCGCGCAAGGAAGAGAAGCAACGCCTCGAGCGCGACATCGCGGCGCTGCAAACGCAGCTGCGCTTGCTCCAGGGCCACCTCCCAGACACGGCGCACAACGACCGCGGCAGTATCGACGGTCTCCGTTGTGCCCCTGCTCCGGCCGCCGCACCGTCACCGCGCGCGCGGGACCGCCACGCGGCCTTTGCCGGCGTGCGTTCGCTGCTCTCGTCGTACGCGTCGTCGCGCCGCGCGAGCGCCGTGTCCGAGTTTATCCACTTGCCGCGCGACGAGAGCGCGCGTCGCGCCGTGTTAGCGCACTGCAGCGCCGCGCGGATCCGCGACGCGCGCCAGTTTATGCGCGAGCGGTGCCGGTTCCTGGACCTCGCACGGCCGCATGTCGCGATCGAGTGGTTTGAAGAAGACGACGGCTCGATGGTGCTGCTGCAGTTCGACGTCACGCCGTTCCGCTGCAGCGTGCGCGACGTGTACGACGCCGCGGGCTTTTACGCCCAGAACGTCGAGATCTACGTGTCCGAGCGGCTCGGTGATCTTACGGTCCGCGAGGACGACGAACTCGCGGAGCACCGAGACGCGCGTGTCTCACAACGGCGCCTCATGTCGGCAACCAGCTTTGGGCTCACGATCGACGCCAACGTGACGGTGTTCCGCCAGTACTTTGGCGAAGGCGCGTGCGCCGAGATGCCGCAGGAGCACGCGATCGTGGGCACGCAACCAGTCGAGTCGGACGAGCTGTACCCGTACGTACCCGAGCAGCGTGTGCGCCACGACCTCGAGGGCGCCTGCATCATCCAGCAGGTCGAGACAAGACGAGGGGAGACCGTGACGGCGCTCGCGCGCTCGTCCGTGATCACGCGCCACTCCAGCGGCGGCGTTCACCCAGTGCCCGAAGAGATCAAGGCGCCGCTGCGCCTACTTGCAATACAATGGGGCGACCTCATGCTGCTCGCCGTGCGCGAGCGCGTGGCAGCCATGGCGTCAACAGCACCACCGCCACCACCACCAACAACAACAACGTCGAGTGTGAGCCCCTCGTCATCCTGTGCTTCATCGCCCCCATCGTCGACCGCGTCGCCGTGACACGAACAGAGAAGAATAACCGCAAGCACACATATAGTACACATATATTCAACGACATACACCGTCGTCACTATAACTACGCTATGTCGAGGACGAGGTGCCGTGGTGGTCGCGCAGGACCTTGGCCATGACTGTGCTCCAGGTCGAGACGTTCGCGACGACCTCGTCCATAACGCTCGGCGGCAGCGGGAAGTGCGGCTTGTGGATCGTCACATACACACACCGCTTGAGCACGGCCACTGGTGGTCCACTGGCGCCATCACTGGAAGGTACTTCGCAGACCATGAGCGCGGCTGTGACGTCCTTGCGCACGCGCTCTTCGGGCTGGTACGGGTACAGATCGTCGGCGTCGACCGAGTCGACCGCGATAATGCCATACGGACCATCGCCATCTTCCTTGAACTGGCCGCGCTCGACAAACTCAGCGAATCCGGCGGTGTTGAGGTCTTGCACGTACCCGGCGCCGGTCGTGGACACCACCCGGTGGTTCCACAGCGTCGGGTCCTCGCAGTCCATGTGCTCGCGCAGCGTGAGCTGGCCCAGCATCTCAGTGATGCTGATACCCCGGTTCGACAAATAGTGGACCAGGGCGTCGTACAGCTGCCGTGCGCCGCACGCGAGCCCGCGAAACGGGTGGATATCGACGCGCCGGCAGTGGTAGTCGCCGTCGCGCGAGATGAACCGCTCTTCGGTCTGATACGGCTGCGTCTCCCGGAGCCCTTGCAGGCGGTCGACCACGAGCTCCTTAGCGCGGCGCAGCTTCATGGGCCGTATCGCGCGCAGCGTCGCGCGGCGCTCGTCACGGTCGCGCGACAAGTGAATGAATGTCGTCATCGGGTCCACGGGGATCGCGTGCTGGTCGCGTAAGATGCACAATCATCAGTCTCCGTCCGAGTGCGAGTTGGTTCTGGAGGTCACGCACGTACCAAATGCCGCGCCACGAGCGACTGGAACTGCGCGAGCCCGATGAGGTTGGTGTGGATGCTCTCTTCGATCTGCGCGTTCGCGTGCTGCACGTGCGCGAGCGAGCGCTTGGCGTTACCCGTCGGGAGCCCGGCACGGAGCCGCAACAAATCGAGCCGCGCCTCGAGCACGCGGATCTGGTCCGCGAGCGCTTCTTTCTCCTCCTGCACAACCGTTAATCAAGGCGCGCTTGTGAGTGTGCTCCATCCCATGCACCCACCATGTCTCACTCCGACACGAACCGCACCTTGCGCGCGAGATATGTGGGCTTGCGGGCGGGGCGCTCACCCGTCTCAGATGGACGACGCTTGCGGCGCTGTCGCTCCTTTCCGTCGGCGTCACTGCCGCTGACCGCGCTGTCTGTGTCGTCGTCAAGGACATGTGCGTCGTCGCTCGCATCGGACGCCTCGCCTGGTCTCCCCGACGGCATGTCCATGGCGTTGTTGTCGCGCAGCGCCGACGGTATCACCCTTCCACTTGAAGAAGATTCCGAGTGGCGAATGCTCTCCGCTGTGAGAGCGAGAGAGAGAAGGAATCGAGAAAGCGGACCGCCAATAGAAGTGAGACTGTCGTCGTCGCGTTGAACCGGATCACCGCACTGCGTAATCGGCATCAGAGAAGACACGCTGATGACTCCGAGCGAGAAGCGCATGGATATTCAGATCAATGCATATTTAGTATTCAATTCGAATAGAATTTAATCATAGCTGGTCATGGTTGGCGCTGGTAGCGCATCGCGCAGCGCCGCGTTCATGGCGGCGCACCAGTCGGTCATGTGCGTGCGCATGTCCTCTTTTGTGGCCGACGCCAGCGGGAACGGCGTCTTGTGGAGCGTGAGGAACGTGCTTTTCCGCACGACGATGATGCGGCGATGCGGCGTGTTCGCCACGGGCTCCTCACGGACACTTATCGCGGCCATGACATCCTTGCGGACGCGCTCGAGCGTCTTGTACGGATACAGCTCGTCCTCATCGATCGAATCAACCGCGACGATGCCATAGGGCTGCGTATCTCTCTTGTCGTTAGATGGGTAAAGCTGCCCAAACCCCACGGAGTGGAGTTCCTGCTCGTACGAACTTCGTGCATCTCCGCTGGAGCCAAACTGAGCGACGATACGACGCAGCCAGATCGTCGGGTCCACGACTTCCAAATCTTCGCGGAGGACGGCTCTGCCACGCGATTTTCTCGTAAGCGTTGGTGCCATGTTTGCGAGAAAGCCCAGCAGTGCGTCAAACACTTGCTGGACGTCGTGCACGTTCACGAACGGCAGAATCTCGAAGCGCTTGCAGTGGAACGTGCCGTCGTCCGAGAAGTACCGCTCCTCGGTCTCGTACGGCTTGGTATTGTCGACGTACTGCATGCGATTCTCGAGCAGCTCCTGCGCACGGCGCAGCTTCATGTCGCGGACCGCCCGAAGCGTCGCACGGCGCTCGGTCGCGTCCTTGGACAAGCGGATGTGCGTACTCATGGGCCCCACAGTGATAGAATGCTGAAATACAACACTAGGTGAGACCAATAATGCAAACTACGTACAGGCCAGAAGAGGGACACCGTACCATGTGACGTGAGATCATCGAGTGGAAGCGTGCAATGTCCAGCAGGTTCACGTGGATTGCCTCTTCGATCTCGAAATTCGCGGTCTGCGCGCTCGCGACCGAGCGCTTATCCTCGCTCGTGGGCAATCCCGCACGCACTTTTAACAGCTCCAGGCGCGCCTCCAACACGCGGATCTCGTCGTTCAGCGAGTTCTTGAGCTCCTACCATCGCACAAGTGTTGATAGTCCCCGCACTGTTAGACGCGTATCTTGATAGTCCCCTATGATTTCATGTGGTTAGTACCTTTTGTGCCGCGTACGTAGATTTGCGTGGCTTGCGGACACGGCGCGTGCGTGGCGCATCGTCGCCCTTGCGGCGCTTCCGCTCGGTGGGTCCGGGCGGCGCGTTGCTGTCGCTCACACTCGCGCCATCCGTGGGGGTCGAGCGGATGCCCTCCTCTTCCTCTTCTTCCTCCTCCTCCTCCTCCTCTACTTGACCGTCTTCGTCCGCCGCTTCACTCGTGTTCGCTGGCGCACTGGCATTCTCGTTGGCCGCCGCCCAGCGCGCAATGGCCGCGACGTCGGCGTCGAGGTCGGGCGGCAGCACCGTTGCGGGGTCCCAATGAGTATACTCATAGTCGTGCATCCCTGCGTCTAACGAGGATCTCCCCTCGTGCATTGCTTTGTCGTGGAACCGTTTCTCCTTCGGTCGTCTGCTGGGATTGGGACTGTGCTGGCTCAGTCCAGGATGACCACATGACCATCACCATCCGCTTCAGACTCGAGGATGAAGACGGCTCTGAAACAGTCAGATCCACCGTCGTTTGACAAATTGTGCATAACCGAACAAAAGTTACTCACGTGTGTGCTTTTGTGTCAGTCGCGTGCTGGGCTGACACAAGAGTGCGAAGCACCAGCACCAGACTATCCATACCGGTATGCAGAACCCGAGGCGGATATGGAGGCTCCCAACGATGCACTCGTTGGAACGCTATTGTGGTGGGAATCGTATCAACCATTTCGTCCTCTTGGGCTTCGCTAACCGATGTAGAACGTGGAGAGAACTCATTTTCGTCCGTCCACAAGGGTGATGGGAGAGGAAATTGACACCAGGCACCAGGCCCATCAAAGTCTACATTTCCAGTCTGCTATTAGGCTGCAAACGATCTGATGAGTTGGGAGATCACTCCAAAACGTAATGGTACGATGGCCGAGTGGTCTAAGGCGCTGGATTTAGGCTCCAGTCTTTCGGGGCGTGGGTTCAAATCCCACTCGTATCATACTTTTTGATTGGCTAAAATAAACAATTGTTTTAGCCAATCAGGAGCCTATCCGATAGTGCACCCATCAATTGCCCCCGAGTTTCTTTCCAACGTCTGCGAAACGGCTCAAACGCACGTCATGCCCCCTGGCCACTTCAACCACACGGCCGTGCGATAGCCACCACATGAACACGCTCGCACCTCATAAGCGATGGCACGAGGAACACCGACGCGATCTTGCTCTTTGCGCTGGGCTTCTTCCTCATCGGCACGGACTGCCTCCTGTCCCAAAAGAAAATAGGCCGTTTTCACCCATGCACACTGGGTTGCTTTCTGCCGCCAAGGTGGTTCCGTCGTCCCAACGTTGTTGTTTGTTCTCTCTTGGTTTTTGTTCTCGGATCGGGGATTGTCGGGTTGCGGGTTGCGACGTCATCAAGCTGCATCGACATCCGCATTCACTGACATCCGAGAATGCGCGTCGCACAATTCAATCCGGTTCGGCGGGCTTCAACGAAGAAGATACCATCACTCAGTGTCCTAGAGACGTGCATTCCCATCCGCCGATCCTGATTTCAACCCCAACTTATGTGCCCTGTGCCTATTCTCACAAGTGGATCCGGATTTGCGTGGTCTCTGCGCCGTTTCGTCTGATGGAAAATTGGGAGAACAGACCCGACGTGGATGTTGGAAGAACGGAAGGTCTCAGATTGTGCGGGTGAGCTGTTCTCGCCTCCGCTCCCCTCTCGCTTCTCCGCCCCCGCAAATGTATCGCATCGGTACCCACTTAATCCCCCCGCGCTCCTGGACCGCCTCAGCTCATTTGCGCAATTTCCCTCCCTTCGAAGAACAGCGGATAGATCCCAACCGCCGGGAAACAAAGAAAAAGAAGACCCTCACTTCTCAACGAGAACAGAAGATAGACCCAACTTACTCACACCATGCCGTGCGTCACCATGATCGCCGCCATGCCCGCGCCGCCCGACGGACGCTGTGGCGCATCCACCGTGGCGGCCGCCTCCGCGACCGTGCGGCCGCTGCCCACCCACGACGAGCAGCTTCATGAGACCCATGCCGTGTCGACCAGCGCCTATACGCGGTTCTGGAAGTTTCTGTTCCACCACTGGAACACCACACAGCCCAAGACCATCAAAGATAGCGATGCGTCTTCTCCATCCATGCGCCGGCGGCGCCGGCTGTCACCCTCGCGGCTCTCGGCCTCCAGCGAAATGCGCCAGCGTGTGGACATGCTCCAGGAGCTCGAGGCACAGCCGCAGCACTGCCAGCGCGGACTGCGTGCCATGCAGGCGACGTGCGCGAACTGCCGCCAGCGATTCTTCCGCGCACATGGTGCCGACGCCAACAGTGCGATTTCGCTGGATAAGTCCAAGACCACAAGCGAGTTCTGTTCGCTCGACTGCAAGACCACAGCGCAGTACCGCGCGACGGTGCAGCACTCAATCGACCACGCGGATGGGTTCGGTGACACGGCGGATTCGAGTCCCGGCATCGCCACCAGTCGTCTATGACATGCATCGATTCATTTACCATGCGCGAGCACTCCATCTATCGTATTATAATCCCATACCACTGTATTATTAAATCGTGTTCGTTCGCATCAGTCACACTAGGCGTCTGTTCTTCTACAGAGTGGACTGGAAGTGGAGCTGGTCGTCCTGCACACACACGGTCGTGGGCTTGAGCAGCTTGAGGTCGCCGTTCTGCGGCAGCGCCGCGAGGTCGTCGCAGGTCGTGAAGTGGTGCGCGATAGACACGAGCTCAGCGTCAAAGCTCTGGCAGGTGATGCGCGCGCGCACGTCGCCGCCAATACCCGCGAGCGCGCGGCCCTTGAGCGCGCCCATTACGTAAATATCGCCGTCCGCGAGTACTTCCGCTCCGGAGTTCACGTTTCCGAGCACGACGAGCGCGCGGTTCTGTGCAAAGATCTGCTGGCCCGAACGCACGGACGTGTACACAACCATCGGCGGCGTCTGTGTCAATGTCGCAGTTGATTCCTCCGGGGGCGCATGCTCGTCTGCCTTCTCCTCTGAACTTTCGGTACTGATGTGTGCGGCGGCCGACAATTCTTCCGTCTCAAGAGCGCCAACCTCATCTGTGACGTTGTGGGGCTCGAGCTCCAGAACGGCTTGCTGTTGCTGCGCGGCGAACTGCATGCGTGTGCTGATAAAGTAGGGCAGGTGGAGCTTCTGCGCGAGCTGCTTGATATCTTCGCTGGCGTTCGTGATACCCACAGGAATGAACCCCAAGGCCTAGAATATTCGAAAGCGTCCATCGGTCACTCCATCCAGGAAAGGCACCGTGTTCGCCCACAACGTACATTAAGGCGCTCCATCTCAGCGCGCAGCTCATGTTTCTTGATCGGGTTCGCGTGCGGCGAACCTGTTAAACCCATAAAGTATCCTCGTCAGCATCCTCTTTGCCACCCCAGCCCACTCGTTTAACAACGAAACGCACCGTCGCTCGAGACGAGCTGTAGGTCCAGCACAATGGGCGTCTTGCGGGCGCGCGTCTGCAGCAGAGGGCCTTCCACGGGCGTGGCTGTGGCGATCGTATGCGTGCCTGGCGCGCGCTGGAGCGTCATGGTCGGCAGAAGGTACGATCGTCCATCGAGCGCATGCTGGACCTGCGGCGACGTCGCGCGGGAGGAGGCCACAGAGGACGTAGTGGTCGTGGTCGAGGAAGAGGACGTCGTCGTGGAGGACCGCGCATAGTCGTCGTGGCGCCGCAGCGCGCGCTGCGAGAACAAGCGGCGCCGCAGCAGCGGTACGCGCGCCATGGTCATCTTCGCTCTATCCCAGTCCCCAACCGACTTCCGACTTTGTCCCCCACAAAAATGGCTTCTACTAAATCCGGATTGTCTAACTAGAAGCTAACCCAGCCTAATACAGTAGATTCGGCTGGCTTCGACACACGCACATATTATGTAAGCCACATAATCTGGTTTGCCTACCAGGTCGCCCTATGAAAACATGTCTCCGCACTTGTGAACTGCTGGCCTGTGGTTCGCAATCCATTGCTCCAAATCATCTAGAGAAAAGCTCCATCATGTTCCACCAGCGCATGCGCCGCTCGCTCGCGTCGCTGCTCGCGGGCCCCGCGGCCGCCGCATCCTCCGTGCTCGCTCTCTCGTCCGCTACGCGTCTTGAGACGACCGCCGAACCGGCGGTTGCTGATCAGCCGAAGGCCTCACCGGTCGCTTCCGCCCCCGGTCCGGGTGTGGAATTCGTTGGCGTCTTCGTCGACAAGGACTCGGCCGCCAAGCTACGCGAGCAGTACCCGACCAAGTTCGAGTCGGGGCCAGATGGCCAGCTCTTCCTCGTGCTCAAATACAACCCGACGGACAAGGAGAAGGAGGCGTTCGCGCCAATCCTGGGCCGCGCCACGCAGCTGCACGTGAAGGGCTACGTCGAGGACGCGCAGACCCAGGCCGTGCTCGTGTCGGTGACGACCGAGTCGGGCGAGCCGATCGACTTCGACGCCGGCATCGACTACCCGCACGTCACGGTCGCGTCGCTCAACGGTGAGCAGGGATTCAACAGCGGTTACACGAGCGTGCTGCTCGAGCGCCTCCGTGCCAGCGGCCAGCTCGATGCGCTGCTCGCGGAAGAGAAGGCCGAGGGCGTTGTGGCCACCGAGTGGAGCGGCGAGCTGCCGGTGTTCGATTCCAAGCTCCTGCCGCTGTTCAACCCGTTTCCGGCCATGCCCGCGACCGTCGTGCCGCCAGCGGCTGACACCGAGAGTAATGTGCTCAAGGGTACGCTTTGCGTGTCGTCGTCGTTTGACCCGGAGACTGGCGCGTGTGTGGCCACCGGCCCCAAGGCTGAGTGTGGCTTTTGCAAGTTCATGAAGGCCGGCCCGTGCGGCGAGGAGTTCACGGCCTGGGAGGCGTGCCTCGACCGTTGCAAGCAGACCGGAAAGGACTTTATCGAGCACTGCGGCATGGAGACGCTTGCGCTCCGCGACTGCGTGGACGCAAACCCGGAGTACTACAGCGTGCTGAACGAGTCCCCGGAGGGCGAGAGCGACGAGGAGACCAAGCTTGAGGAAGAGGCCAAGTCCGACAAGGAGGCCAAGTAAGTAGAGCGAAGCCGTACGAACCGCTCGAATTCCACGTCTTAGAACCTTCTCATACAATTTATTGCGTCTGTTGGAAGCGCCAATTATTGGTAAGATTGCCCCCTGTGAGCGAGCGGGCCACTGCTGTATTCCTCCCATCCGAGAAACGGAACGTCAATCGGCACAAGGCAACCTAACAGCAGGGGGACTCTCAATGGAGATCAATGCGTGGACGCCAATGGTGGTGACAGCAAGAGGCTAGGTCCTCCGCCACATCGATCACATGAAAGAAGAGGTCACGGCGAGTTCAATACGCCTACCGCCCGGGCCTAGCGCCTCCGGGGGCCGCCAATCGACGCCCGCGAAAATGACCCATGCGGCGTCCACACTCGCGCCACTCTCACCGGTCACGTCGCCCTCCAGGCCGCTGCTTCAGCGCAAGGCGCCCAACAACGGGATGCCGCAGCCATCGCCTGTGTTGCTCGCGTCGCGGTCGCCACCCACGAGTCCGCATGGGTCCGCAAGACGCACTGACGACGAGTTCGACGCCGCCAAGATGTTGGAGACGTACGCGCTGCGCATTTACGACGCCACGCGGAAGAAACGAAAGCCGTCTCTCATACCAACGACGAATCGTACCATTGTTGGTGTATTGGTGTCGGTGTCCACGAAGCAGCGCCGCGTGGTCGCCGTGCCGACGCTGACAAGTAACAACAATCAGAAACCGATCCGGAAGAAACAGGCCAACGGCATCGACCAAGAGGACGACGACGCCCGCCATGTGAACGCCGGCGTGTATGTGCTCAAGAACCGCAAGACCGGCCACGCGTACGTGGGCACAACGTGGGATTTGCGCAACGCCGCGGCGCAGAGCTTTGCCGACTTACGCGACGGCTCGCACCCGCACCTCGCGCTCGCGAAATGCTTCCAGTTGTACGGCGAAGACGCCAGCGGCGTCGTGTTTCGCGTGCTCGAGCGCGTCGTGTTGCCGATCACCAAGGACACAAAGGAGCCTCGCCCCAACAAGCCGAAGAGGCGACGACATGGCAACAAGACGGTGGACGACGCGACGTTTGATGTCCGTGCCATGGAGGCGCTGCTGCGCAAGCGACGGCTCTTTTACGAGCGGCAGCTCGTGCGCAAGTGCGCGCTCGCGCTCGTGCAGAGACGGCTCGTGCGTCCATTTCTCACGCGGTATTTCCCCGTGTGGTCACGCAACACGCTGGATCTCCCTCGTGAACACGAAGTGCTCGCGGCCGCTGTCGTGGTGCAAAGTGTTGTGAGAATGCTTTTGGCGAGACAAAGCGTCCAACAGCGGCGGCGGCAACGCGCGACCATGCGGATCGCCAAATTTCTCGCGTTATGCGCGATGAAGCGCGTACTCTTCAAAAGACGCGAGCGCAAGCGACGCCACGAGAGCGCCAC
>JAADXJ010000642.1:0-17009 GCA_023337735.1 Pythium biforme
TTCGTCCAGGTGCGTGCCGCGCAGCTTCTGCTCCTCGGCGTCGCGCACGGCCTGGAAGTACGGGTGCGCCATGGCTTCCTTCGCGGTTAATCGCTGCTGGTGGTCGTAGCGAAGCAAGTGGTCAAGAAAGTCGATCGCCTCGGGCGACACCAGGTGCTTGTTGTCGGGAGTGATGAACTTTTCCCACGGCTTCTTTGTGTGGGTGCCCAGGATGCCGTCGTACTGTGTATCAAGCTCAAGATCGTACGTCGTGAGGTAGTCGAAGAGCTCGTCGGTGCCGCGGACCTTGGCGATCTTCACGAGTTGGTCATTGTTGTCATGGCCGTGGAAGAACGGGTCCTTGCGGAAGATCATGGCCGCGAACATACAGCCAAGGCTCCACATGTCAAGCGAGTAGTCGTACTCTTGCATGTCCACAAGCAACTCGGGGCCTTTGTAGTATCGGCTGGCAACACGCACGTTGTACTCGGTGTTGGCGTGGTAGAACTCGGCGAGGCCCCAGTCAATGAGCCGCAGCTGACGCTTCTCGTGGTCAATCATGATATTGTGGGGCTTGACGTCGCGGTGCATGATGCCGTTTGCGTGGCTGTAGTCCAGCGCCTTGAGCAGCTCGAAGATATAGTAGCGGATGTCGTAGTCCGTGAGCGTCGGGTAGAGCACCTTGAAGTCTGTGTTGTTCACGTACTCGAACACCAAGCTGGGCGTCTTGGACTGCGGGTCGCGCACGACATCCAGGAGCTGCACGACGTTGATGCCACCCGCGAGGTTCTGCAAGATCTTGATCTCACTATATCAACGACACGAGCGTGAGTCACTGCTCCCTCATTCATACTGGTCATAACAAGCAAACGCATACCGCTTGATCTTCTTCTTCTTGACGGGCTTGAGAATCTTGATGACGCACTTGGAGTTGGTCACCACGTTGTACCCTTCGAAGACTTCGCTGTACTTGCCGCGGCCGATCTTGCGCACGACCTCGTAGTTGTCCTGGTTGCTACGCACACACAGCGGTTCATCCACTGTTAGCACTCCGATAGTACTCCCTCTCCCATGCCGCTACCCCCTACTGGACAGTATGGACACATAACGTACCCCCAGGTCACTTCGAGGTTCTCGTAGTCCCAGTACTCGCGCGGCCGCGACGCGTTCACGTCGGCGTATACTCGCGCGCGACTCATGACGGGGACCTGCAGGGCGTTCTCTCGGTTTCCCCCTCTTCCCTCTCTTTTCGTCGATTTTGGTTGACTTCTCCCCTCCCTCCCTTTTGGACCTGTTCGAAAGAAAGAAAAGGGGGGCGACTGGCTCACCCTTAAACTTGGAATCTGTATGTGACGATAAAAGGATCATCACTCTGCTTCTGATTGTGGTCAGATGGAAATGCATTTTCGTTTTTATCTCCAAGACAAGATGACTACCGTTGCGATCCACACAGGCGCTCCTCCAAGGACAGCCAAGGGCAATCGAGTCGACGTGAACGTACAACGCTACTAGAAATGTAGTGCCTAGGTCTCTGAATCGTGCGAGTGCTTCCACCAGAAGTATGAATGTGAAGCGAGAGAGAGAGAGAATGAACAACAGCGCTCCGACGCAATGCTGCTGCTCTGAGCACGGCTCAGGCGACAACGGGGGGGAAAATGCATTCCCTGCCTAGTTGCGATCTTCTCTGCGATCACGCGTGCATCGCGACTGGTCCTGTTCGTCCACAAACGCCACTTGCACTGCTACTGCCCTTCTCGCCATTCTCCGTTCGTGGTCTACGAGCTCGAGTCCGAGACGCTGGTCGTTTCCTCGCCGTGGGTCCCGCGCAGCTTCTGCTCCTCGGCGTCACGTACAGGCTGGAAGTACGCGTGGCCCATGGCCTCCTTCGCTGTTAATCGTTCCTGGTGGTCGTAACGCAGCAAGCCGTCGAGGAAGTCAATGGCCTCAGGCGACACCAGGTGCTTGTTGTCGGGAGTGATGAACTTTTCCCACGGCTTCTTCGTGTGGGTGCCCAGGATGCCGTCGTACTGTGTATCAAGCTCAAGATCGTACGTCGTGAGGTAGTCGAAGAGCTCGTCCGTGCCCTTGACCTTGGCGATCTTCACGAGCTGGTCGCAGTTGTCATGGCCGTGGAAGAATGGTTCCTTGCGGAAGATCATGCCGGCAAACATACAGCCAAGGCTCCACATGTCGAGCGAGTAGTCGTACTCCTGCATGTCCACAAGCAGCTCGGGGCCCTTAAAGTATCGGCTGGCAACGCGCACGTTGTACTCACGGTTGGGGTGGTAGAACTCGGCGAGGCCCCAGTCGATGAGCCGCAGCTGACGCTTCTCGTGGTCGATCATGACGTTGTGCGGCTTGACGTCGCGGTGCATGATGCCGTTCGCGTGACAGTAGTCCAGCGCCTTGAGCAGCTCAAAGATATAGTAGCGGATGTCGTAGTCCGTGAGCGTCGGGTAGAGCGTCTTGAAGTCCGTGTTGTTGATGTGCTCAAACACGAGGCTCGGGGTCTTGGACTGCGGATCACGCACGACGTCAAGCAGCTGCACGATGTTGATGCCGCCTGAGAGGTTCTGCAAGATCTTGATCTCACTGTACCAACGACACGAGTGTGAGTCCACCGAGGCGTGCCATTCCTTTATCCTCCAACCAAACGCACCGCTTGATCTTCTTCTTCTTGACGGGCTTGAGGATCTTGATGACGCACTTGTTGTTGTTCACGACGTTGTACCCTTCGAACACCTCACTGTACTTGCCGCGGCCAATCTTGCGCACGACCTCGTAGTTGTCCTGGTTACTGCATCGACGAAGAAGAAGAAGAAACTCCTGTGAGCGAGAGAGAAACACACCATCCACTGGAAGCGTAACCGTACCCCCAGGTCACCTCGAGGTTCTCATAGTCCCAGTACTCGCGCGGCCGCGACGCGTTAGCCTCGGCGTACACTCGCGCGCGACTCATGTTCCTGCTAATGCGCTGCCCCACGCGGTCGAGCGCTTTCCCCCACAGCGTTTTCGTCCGCAGCAGCGTTGGGCTTTTTCCTCCCGTGCACCAAAAGGCAGCGTTTGCTTCCCCGCCCCCACAAACAAAGAGCGCCACCCACTCCTCACTGCCGATGAGAGCACCTTCGTGCAACCTCCGAAGCCAAACCCATGGCAGGGCAGGCACCTTAGCTAGGCTAGGCTTCTAGTGTAAGGAACTAGGCCAAGCCATAAACTACTGTACAGTACAGGTGTAAAACCAAACAGGTCAGGCTGCCAAAAGCTCATGCTTGCAAAGCTAATAGACAACTCTATGCAGATGTGCTCCAGAAACGGGCTCTTGGAAGATAAACCGTCACCGGGAGGGTCTAATTTTTGTTTCCGGATGTCCTCCATTGAAATAATGTATGGGATCGTTGTTGTAGGGAATGTTTTGGAAGATAGACGGTCTAAACCGTTTTAACCTTGAAATACGCGGAATTCTAATGAAGTTCTCTGATATCCAAGTTTGGTGGTGGTCCGCGAAATGACCTGCATTCCTGGTTGACACGGTGGCTCTCGGGATCAACAGCATGCGAGATGGGGCCGATGGCTCTTCTCGTGTCCGCCGCACGGAGAGAGATGCGGGTGCGCGGCCGCGCGCACTCATAAGTCGATTGGTCACAGGCAACACGCTTTACCGTATCTGGAGATTTCATTGGCTCAAGGCAGACGTCCGCCTTCGATAAGTCGTTTGTCATGTCCTTGCCATGCGCTGACGATTTGCCACCGTGGCGCGAAATTCGTGCAACGAGATGCGCTGCAACTTCGACATCGCAGCAAAGCGGTCTTATTCGAAGAGGTCTCGCAATGAGCCAGCGGAAACGTTCGGGCTCACGTCCATTGATTGGGCTAGTGCATGCTTCCTCGCGGTTGCTGTCTCTCCGCGGTAGGATTGTCACTCAAAGGATGCTGACCTGATCGTGACTCGCTCCAAAGAAGCCCCTGGACACATGGTCGATGCGTTGATGCTGACCGGGACGGGCCGCCATCGACTGGCTGGCGGAGAATCTCGTGCCTCAACGAATTCATCCCAAGTGAAGGTTCGCGAAGTCAGGACCACCGGTGCCTATCCGTTCTCCCACTTCATTCTCCAACTTCCTTCAAGATGAACAAGGCTACCGAGATCATCGAGCGCGCATCGATCCCAAGCGTGGACAAGGCCCACCTCCAAGTCGAGGAGGGCTCGTTCGCGCCCATCAAGACGCCGGATGCGGGCCAAGAGTTTGAAGGCGGCGCACTCCGCGAGGGCGGCCCGCCCAACATCTACAGCAAGGAGAACGTCGGTGTGCTCGTGCACTACTTCGGCTCGGGCATTATCTACAGTATCATCTACTCGCTTGTGTATCCGTTCCTGAACAACTACCTGCGCATGTCGGGCGTCGCGACGTCCTCGGCCAGCGTGCTCACGGCGCTGCCCTACACGCTCAAGGTCTTCTTCGGCATCTTCTCGGACTGCTACCCGATCTTCGGCTACCGCCGCCGCCCGTACATCGTCATCGGCTGGTTCATCTGCGCCGTGTGCTGCCTCGTCATGGCTGTCACGCCGATCGGTGACCCGTACTACCCGGACCCGTCGTACGCGTTCGTCGACCCGAAGACGCTCCCGGCCGAGGTTGTGGCCTCGTTCAACACCGACGCGCCGAGCTCGGGCTCCAAGTTCGTGGTGCTGCTGATCATTGCCAACTTGGGCATTGTCATGGCCTTCACGGCCACGGGCGGCACGATCGTCGAGCTCTCGCAGCGCGAGCCGGAGAACGTGCGCGGCACTCTCCAGGCCATGATCTGGGTCTGGCGTGACCTTGGCGGCATCATCGCGTCCGCGCTCGTGGGCTTTGGCCTCAACAGCGCCGACTTTGGCGGTTCGTTTGAAGGCTCGATCGGTGTGAGCGGGCTCATGATCATCTGCACGGTCGTGTCGGCGCTCACGTGTCTCTCGGGGTGGTACAACATCACTGAAGAGAAGGCGCCGCGCCTGTCCCTGCGCGTCGAGGCCGGCAAGCTCTTTGATCTCATTCAGCTCAAGGTCGTGTACTACGTGTTGGCGTTCCAGCTCTTCAAGAACATGTTCGCATACATTGGTGTGACGGCGGCGTACCCGATCCAGAGCGTCTGGGCCCGCGTCGAGCCCGTGAACAGCAGCATCGCGACGATCCTCACGTACATCGTCTCGGCCGGCGCGATCGCGTTCATCGCCAAGTTCGGTCTCCACTGGAACTGGCGCTACATCATCGTCGCCTCGCAGCTCTGCGCGATCGCGATCGACACGATCCCGACGTTCCTCACGATCTGGGACGTGGTCCGCAGCCAATGGTTCTGGCTCGGCGTGCCGCTGCTCGAGCAGATCCCGACCAACTTCAGCTTCATTGTCTCGACGTTCGTCATGATCGAAGTCATGGACGTCGGCAGCGAGGCCACGTTCTACGGTCTCATGAGCTCGGTCTCGTCGCTCGCGTCGCCATTCTCGAACGTCATCACCAAGAACATCGACGCCAACTTTGACATGGACCTCGAGCTGCTGCAGGCTGACACGCACTACGTGCGCACGCAGGTCACGTACGCGTACCTGTGCCAGTACGGCATGCAGATCCTCTCGCTCGTGTTCGTGTTCCTCCTGCCGCGTCAGAAGGCCGAGACCCAGGCACTCAAGCGCGAGGGCGGGAAGAGTTTTGCGGTGGGCGTGGTCACGGTCGTGCTGCTCACGTTCTTACTCGTTTGGGCCATCATGACCAACCTCATGTCCATCTACCCGTCCACGGCCTGTCTCGTCATCGCCGGCGGCACCGGGTGCCCGTAAAAGATACGAGTAGCGGAGTAGTAGGAAAATATGACCACTTCGTCTAATACATGCACAAGACAACATCGAGACATTTTCAATCCTCAGCTCCCTCTGCGCATTCTTGTCACGAATGACCACGCTGCTGAGCAACACAATGTATTTGGCCTTCTGTGATGTAAGGCTTGTACTGGTACAGTAGCTCCCCTCGCCGCGCAGCATATGCGTGGGTGCGCACCACGCTTTCCCATATTCCCACTGTCTCGTTCATATTTCCTGTTTGGTCGACATACTATTTGAAGTGTAGTCACATAAGCATCGAAAAAGTCTATCCTTGAGGGGACTCGAACCCCCAGTCTTCGCCTCCGGAGGGCGACGCCTTATCCATTAGGCCACAAGGACGCGTTACAATTCGGCCCTGACAGCTGTACATAACCGATCTGTGCTGTATCATGTTTCTAACCGACATCTGGTAAGCATAAGTAACAGTTTTAACTGTTGCTTGCGTGAAACACATGGTGGTGCCATAATCCAGTATACGATGTTCCAATTAGCCAGATCAATGGCCTGTGAGTTGGAAGCTGCTCAATCTGGCATCGTGTTCCGGAATCGGCAACCCACAATCTCTCACCCAAAGGACCCAGCTCAAGAGCTCTTGGCGACACATGCCACCAAGTATCGATTCCTAGAGTTCAGATAGACTCTATATTAGATAAATATTCGCACCTATGGGACCAATGGTTTTGATGTAGTTATTCATTATTAGAGGATACGAGGGATTCTTCGTTTTGCAGCAAACTGTTGGTCCAGCCAGCGTGGTGTCCACTCGGGAATCGCGATATTGGAAATGACTCATTATTACGTTCAGCGGGCCATCTCCTGCCACGGGACGTGACCCATTTCTCCTTAGTGCATTCTCTGTTTTCCCACGTGCTTGCGAATCGCCTCGCCAGGCCGTCTCTCCCCTCCAAAAAATGAAGCGCTACGCCCTCTCCACGGTCGGCGTGCTGGTCGCGGTCGCGACGGCCTGTCTCGTGGCGTCGCTGTGGACGCCAACGGACGCGCTCAACCTCAAGCTCTCGGGCATCAACTACGACTTCCGCCAGGGCCCAGACTGGGACGACCAGCGCTGCAAGGGCGTGGCCACCGTGACGCGCGAGATGAAGCTGCTCCATTCGTTCACGAACCGCGTGCGCATCTACAGTCTCACGGACTGCAACGTGCGCGAAGTGCTGCGCTCGGCGACCAAGCTCAACATGACCGTGTGGCTCGGCCTCTGGGTGAGCAACCGCACCTCCGTGTTCACCAAGGAGCTCAGCACGCTCAAGCAGCTCATCAACGAGACGCTCGTCACGGACGAGCTCATCGACGGCATCAACGTCGGCAGCGAAGTGCTGTACCGCAACGACACGACCGCCGACGTATTGATCGAGAACTTCAAGCGAGTCAAGGCGCTGCTGACGGAGAAGAACCTCAAGATCCCGCTCTCGATCACCGACACGCTCGGCGAGCTCTACAAGCACCCAGAGGTCGTCGCCGTACAGGATGTCGTGACGTTCAACCAGTTCCCATTCTGGAACAAAGTACTCATCAAAGACGCCGTTGGCGACTTGGAGTCCTCGATCGACGCCGTGTCTAACATGACCAAGTCCAAACCTTTTATCATCACGGAGACGGGCTGGCCCGCCGGTGGTTCGGATAGTCGTGCCTCCGAGGCTTCGTCTGAAAATGCTGCGGTACGTTTCTTATTCGCATGAAATCGCCGTCGGTTGATATGAAATGCTCATTCTGACTTTCCTCTCTCTGTAGAAATACATGAACGACTTTGTGAAGCTGGCGACGAAGAAAGGCTGGAAATACTACTACTTCGCGGGCTTCGACACGCCGTACCGCAAGACGCTGGAGAACCAGAAGGACTCGGTGGAGGCCTACTTTGGTATCTTCAACTCGACGGGCAAGCTCAACAAGCACTTTGGCGACCTCACGATCGATGTGGACAAGATGATCGACGGCCCTGCGATCCTGATCAACAAGACCACGACCGCGCCCACAACGTCGGCGCCGTCGAGTCCCGCGCCGTCGCTGACAGTCCAGGGATGGCTGTTGGCCGCAGTGGCGTGCATGGTTGCGACAGCGCTGTGGTAACTTTGGAATCTCGCTGTTTCCCAACAACAATGAACCACAGTTTGCTTCCTCCAGTGCTTTTCCATTGCATCGTGGGGAGAAGCTGTGAACACAAGCTCGTGTGGCAAGACAATAAATACGTGTTCTCTGTTGGAATAATAACTGTTGCACACATCGTATCCACTATCCCGTCGTGGATACAGAGGCGCTGGCCAGAGCGTGCTGACGATTGCTATGAGCATAGGAATCAGATGACGATGGCGTCTTTGCGGCCACGCGGGACAGCACAACGTCCAACGACTGGCACCACCACGTATCTGTTCGGTACTTGATGGCGCCCAGGCAGCCAAACGAGCGGCCCCTCGTCACGTGGAACGCGTGCATGTGCACGTGGTCGATGCTGTTGAAAGGCGGCGTGTGGAACGCAAACTTGCAGTCGATTTCCGAGGCGCTGGCTTCACAGCACAGCACGAGCCGCGCGACATCGCGCATATGCTGGAGCAGTTCCGTGTCCTGGGCCGTGAGCTTGTTGATGTTGCGGATGTGGCACCGTGGCACGACCAGGACGTGTGAGTCAGCGGCGGGTGACAACGGGCGAAACACTGCGACGCGCTCGTCTTCGTAGATGAAATCGGCGTCGCGATCGCGCAGGATGTCGCAAAAGCGACAGCACACAATCGTTCCGTCGAGGTCGTACGTCACACCCTTGCGCGACAGCGACAGCGTCGACGATTTCTCGGTACCGCACTGCGACAACAAAGTAGAAGACGACGAGGAAGACGAGAGCGATGACGACGAGAGGCGGCTCGGCAAGCGCGGCGACATGTCGACGGTCGATTTGCTGTCGCACGGACTGGCGTCGTCGTTGACGTGCGGCTTCTTGGCATGCGCGACGGGCGAGTGGGGCTCGTCCGCGCGGCGCCGCACGAGACCGAGTGCGCGCCGGAGCCCACGCCGCCGGGGCGCGTGCGTGGTGTCGCCGACGGAAGCGACTGTCATACTCAGGCGGGACACGTAAAGGAAGGAGATCCAGGAATGAAGACCCCGCTTTATTGGGCCGGGGCGGCCGGTTCCCACAAGGGAAGAAAGAGCGTGAGTCGCTTCTCACCCACTTGTCCTTGACAGAACCCGTGAGAACAGCCGCAGGTGTGTGTCCAGCCACACAACATACGGTGGTAGTAGATTCAGTACATACAAATTCCAAGTAGCAACTAAAGCCACCGACTGAAGATGTACCTCTTCCGTCCCCAAAAGGTCAGTTCACACGTGAGGTTTAGGTGTCAATTTTCGAAAAACCTCAAAAGGCAAGGGTGGCCCCTTCTCAGGGCGTCTAGGTTGTGAGATCAGGCAAGAGTCGCTCTCTTACCAAAGCTCTGTGACAACGCGGCCGGTGGCCAGGCAGTCGGTGAGAAACTGCTTGGCGGCGTCCGTCTCAGCCGCGGCATTGTCGGCCTCAGTTGCGCGTCGGAAGTGGCTGTGCTCACGCAGCGCGTCGACGATCGCGTGCTTGACGGCACGCCCCATCGCGAGGCTCCCGCACACGAACACGTAGCCCCCGCGGTCCACGAGGTGCCGCGCCACGAGCGCGCGCTGCTCGGCCAGTGCGTCCTGCACGTACTACATCAAACAACCTCACACCATCAGCCGACGGGTACTATCTAAAGCACACAAAACACACAACCGTACCCGCTTCGGCTGGCTGGGCGCGCCAGAGAATTCGACAAAGAGGTTGTCGAGGTACCCGCGCTCATGCGCGTGGTCTATGTCGTCCCCATATAGGTAGTCGAGCTCGCGTCGCCGGCAGCCGTAGAACAGGTACGCCTCGCGGTGGTTCTGCTCGCCGGAGGCTTCCTGCTCGTGCTCGAGGTCCTGGAGGAACGCGCGGAACGGAGCGATGCCTGTGCCGGCGCTGATGAGCATGAGCGGCTTGCGGTTGTCGTGCGGGAACACAAACGACGATTTGAAGAACGTCGCGCGCACGCTGTCGACGCCCGGAGCGAGCGAGGCCAGGTAGCTCGAGCAGCGCGGTGTCGGCTGCGATGCGAGCTTGCGCAGTCCGAGCGTGATGGACACTGCGTCCGGGTACAACCGCCGAGACGAGGACACTGTGTAGTATCGCGGCGCGTTCTGCGGCGCGATTTGGTAGAGCGAAGCAAAGTCGACGTGGACTGACGGGAACATCTCAAGGAGATCCAAGAGCGTTATCCGCTGCCCCGGACTGGTACGAACGAGAACCAAAAGCGGTCAGTAAGTCGCCATAAGAACATGGAGAGACAACAAGAGAATGCACCTGTTCTCCTGGATCGTTTCGATGGCTGTTGGCACCATGAGAGCTTCGATCTCGCTGTTCTCAGTCGCGTGTGCTGCCAAGTGGCGCAGGAAGCTGGGTCGTGGTGTTGATACGAGGTCGAGGGACCACGTGAGCGCCTCCCGCACGGATCCGATCGCATCGAATGGCCGAGTGACGTGAGGACCAGTGGACTTCAACTTGTCCGACGTCAAGGGTGAGACCGTGAACACGAGATCTGGGTCCACTTGAAGGCGCGCAATGGCACGGTCGACGAGGTCCCCGTCGTTGGGCACAAACACCGCGATGTTGGAGGCGTCGTCACCGATCAGACCGCGCTGGACGTCCGCGACGTGCAACTCGATGTGCCGCACGGACCGCTCGAAGCCGTCCTTGGTCGTGTGCGGCTCGCTGATGAGCTCGTTGCGCGCAATCGTGTACAGCAGCTTGTCGTCGTGTTGCATCTGCTTTTTCTGCTCGGCGCTGGGTTCGGCGTCAAGGAATGCGATGGTGAATTTTGGCTCGGGCTTGTTCGGTTTGATCACCGTGGTGTCGACGCGTGCTTGCAGACTCAGCTCATAGTCTAGTAGCTGCTCCTAACGATACCAAACAAGACCACACGTCAGACAAATTGACTCAGCCATGATACAGCGGAGCGCGACCAAAGAGGATACTACAATACTTGGTAGATCAAGAGCACACAGTTGGGGCAGTCGAGCTTGCAGCACTCGTCATCCTTGGGCGGGATGGGCCGCTCGCGCCGCACGGCGTTCGCAGGTGTCGGCTACACCCGCGCACAACTGTTGACTTAGGACCTCGCATTCCTTTCTAATCAAGAGATAGTATATGTAACGTCGCTTACATTAGTGAGGCGGCGCTTCATGGCCATTTCGCGCTCGAATTCCATGAACGCGTCCATGCCGGACGACGAGACCGCGCACACCTGCTGCCCTTGCGCCGTTAGAACACCACCTCTACCAATGGCAACGGACGCGCCTGTAACATGTGCAGCGATGGCCTGCGGTTGGATGCGGAGCACGCGCCACGGCGCGCGCCGCGGGAGCCGCGCCGAGAGCATGGACGTCGAATGAGAGATGCAGGTTGATCGATCAGTTGGACGGACAACGTCAGTCGAGAAAAAATTGTGTATATTTTCGGTACTGACCTAATCTGCATTCTCCAATTAGGACGAAACCCTTCCAAACGAAATATAAGACTAGGACTAAAATGTTGCCCACTCATTTACGTACTGGTATGTGTTATCTATTGGAAGTGCACGGACTTTGACTTTGTCGGTATTGTGCTTTTCACACATTTTGGCAGATCCGAGTTATTTTACTCCGGGATGTTGGTCGTATTTATCGCTTCCTCTCCGTTTTATCACATATCGGAGTACGAATTAACTATCTCGGGGTTGAGTTAGAGCTATAAGAGTCAACCGGAGAGCAAACCAGTGAAATCACTCCGAGTTATCAAAACTGACCAGTCCTCGCTTCCCCACTCCATTTTTGTCGATTTCGGAGCGTTTGGGCGTTTGAGTTCGCCAAACTGAGTCCGGAATGCGATTCCAGTCCGTTTTCCCTTCCGTTGACAGAAGACACAAACGCGAACAGGTGCTCGAGGGTTGAATTATTGATAACTGAACCCAATTGAGATCAGTTACAAGGAGGTCCGATATAGCCCACTAATTCTGAGGACAAAACAGTGAGACTAGCACAATACCGGTATGCGGTACAGGTGGATTCCTAGCCGACCGTATGCCATACAGATGCATTGATGATCCGTCCATGACAGTCAATCCAACTTCAGTGGCATTTAGCTGGTATGTATACACAAAGCACCAACGCGGATAGCTCCTCGCACCAATCCCTGCGTGAGTGACATTGTCCTGGCCAAGAAACCTCCCGTTGTCAGTACAACTCATTGGGTGAAGTCTCTACTCGTGGGAGTTCGGTCTGCGCGGGCTTTCTATAATGCACTTCGCGCCGTGGTCGTCGCAGGACAAGCTCGACGTATCAATGGACCGTGACATGATCGACTTCTCAGGTAGAAACAAGATCGTCAGCGAAGCAGGACGACATCGTGGCGGTCGTGTCTGGCCTTGAACGCGCGGCGACGCTGATGTTCAACGAGAAGACCATGGTACTCGTCCGCGAGCTCCGACGGTTTGTGGGCGCCAGCACTCTCCAGCACTCTCATCGACTGACCGATGCCGCGGTGATCGCCGACGTCGTGAGCTGGCTGAACCAACGACTCGCATACTATCGCATGCTACTCGCATGTGGCGACCAGGATGCATGCGGCCAGGTTATCGCCCAGATCTCCGCCGCCCACCCGTCGTTCATTCAGATCCTCCAAGTGGCCACCGAGCGCCGCTTCGCGCAGCTGGAAGTGTACGGAGAACGCGACGCGCCAAGCTACGGGCCTGCGAGAAGCCACGACGGGACCGAGCGTCGTGGAGCGCCGCGCAAGCAACGCCGACCTGAGATACTGGCCCATCTTCTGAAGGCGCTGCCGAGCCAGAACGGGAAGTCGTTGTGCGTGAAGTACTTGTCGGTGCAGAGTTCCTGAAGCCAAGGAGCGGAGTGCGCCTTCTCCTACCGTGCCCACTTCAAGCCTCGCCACCTAGCTCCAGAGGTGCGCTCTTTCTCACCAAGCACTACGGCGGGTTGAAGCCGGAGTTTCGCGACATCTGAGGGCGCCGCGACAGCCAGCAGGCTCCTGCTTCGCGGCCGCCCACAGAGCCAAAATTGCACGAACCCTCGGGAGTGACGTCGACGCCGCCCGCACAGCACGGTTGGGCGCTGCGGCGCCGGTTGGATGGAACAAGACGAGCCGCCGAGATTCTGCTGGAATATGCCGAGCACTCGGCTCAAGACGCTCTGCACGAGCGACTCCGCGCGGAGGGTATCGCGCCGCCATGCCGGACGCCCGCCATGGCCGGCCACAAGCATCTGCTCGACCGAGAGAACCAACGGGCGTTCAGTGATTTCCTTTGTTCGACTCACATGCCGCTCAGCGAGTTCGTGCGTCTTCTGCGGGGCGAGACACCAGCGGGCCCCAGACCCAACATGGCGCTGTTCGTCCCGTCGACATCACCGGCGTGGACACGGTACGCGTATCACGCCCACTGGGAACGCATAGTCGCTGAGGGCGCCGTGCCACGCTGGTCGTCGCCGCTTCCGCACCAGGCCCCGCCACCGAAGAATCATGGCTCTGCCCTGAGCGCGCTTAGCGTCATCGTGAAGAACCTTCGCAAGGGCCGAGACAGCAACCGTCTGCTGGTTCTCGATCTGGACTTGTACGCCGCCATCGACGGATTGTTCTGCAGCCCATTCGGCGCGGTGGAGAAGGGGGACGTCGCGTTGACGGAAGATGCCCGGATCATCCACGATCTCTCGTGTGGAGGGTTAGCCGGTGAACGACTACACAACCGCTGATAGCGACATCAACGTTGTCTAGAACGGGGTAGCAGCGTTGGCCGAGCGTATCCTTGACGTCGAGCGCCGCTATCCGGGACGGGCCATGATGCTCTCTGGCGACGTGTCTGGGGCCTTCCGGCACATCCCCCTCAACGCCGACCATGTGCAGAAGTTCGCAAGCACGGTGCCCGAGCTGGGTGTCCTCGTCAATGAGCTCGCGTATCCGTTCGGCTGGACGGAGTCACCGTCGATGTACGCGTTTGCCGGCACGCCATCAATCATTTGTACTCTAGCTCGGCCCCCACGTGGGCTGCACAGGCTGCCGAGGCTGCCGCCGTCGACGACGGCAAGGTCTGGTGCGACGACCACAACTGCATCGAACCCGATATCGGCACGCGCCTTGTCGAGGCTCAGCTCACGCTTCGCGAGCGATGATCGGCGTGCTGAGGCCGGCGGGGTGCAACGACAACAAGTTCACTGCTTGGTTCCGGATCGGCAAGCTAGATATTTTAAATAAACGATAAATACTTCTAGAACGTCGCTGGGCCTGGTCTGGGGTTTGGTCCACCACCGCGTCTCCATACCGGAGGCGAAGATTGCGAAGGCCCGGGCTCGCGTCACCGCAATGCTTGACCGATCAACCACGACACTCGCACAGCTGAAACAAATGATGGGGAGCCTGCGACACGTGTGCACTTGTGTGCGGGCGGCCACCGCCTTCATGCAACGCGTCGCCGCGCTCAGCCGCTCACAGCGTTGATCAACGCGACTGCCTCTCAACGCCCCGGCCAAAGATGATCTCCGATGGTTCCTCTCGATCCCTGACACGGCCTGCCTCAACGGGATTCCACTGTCTCGGTTCGTCGGTTCCGATGCACCGTCCGTCGAGATTCTCATTGATGCGAGCGACCTCGGCCTCTGTGCGATGTTCCCGGTGCGGCGCGAGTATGTCCATCTTCGCTTTAACTCCGAGGAGGCGGCCGAAATCACGCGCTTCAAGAACGGCGACATTAGCGACGATGGGATCAACCTGCGCGAGCTGATGAGCGCCGTCTTCGCGGCGTTCGCGTGGGCGTCGCATTGGCACCGGCAAGTGTTGAAGGCGCTGACACGCACGTGCGCCTCTGGATCGACAACCAGTCCGCGGTCAGCTGGAGTAACAAGCGGACGAGCCGGAATACCCACGCGCAGCTACTCCTGCGGGTCTTGGCGCTCTGGGAAGTGCGTTTCCGGTTCTATTGCAGCGAGCGATACGTCGCGGGAGTACCAACGTCATGGCAGACGCCGGCAGCAGGGTTTGGCAATCGGATGCATACGCGGAGGTGTTCACTGACCTATTTGTTGGTTGGCTTCAGGTTCCGATCCCCGCTAGCTTGAGAAAGCCCTCGCAAGTCTGAGCAAGCTGCTCCAGGCCGGGACCTTAGCGGCGTCATCGCACGCCGCGTACTCGTGCTCGTGGGCTCAATGACAGCGCTTGTGCAGTCTCATGGAGTACGTCCCGTGGCTGCCCCGCGAAGATCGCGTGACGGCTACCAACCAACTCGGCGCCTTCGCCGTATATCTCTGGCACTTCGAACCAGCTGTCGGTCGGCAACTCACACTCCACAATCTGTGCGAAGCTCAGCGCCGTCAAGTGGCACCACCGCCGACACCTCGGCTACGATCCGGTCGTCGACGAGCGTCACGCTCTCCTTCTGCACGGCATCCGGCGGTTCTCCGAGCCGGTGTCGAAGCGCCTGCCGCTGACGTCAGCGCTGCTCCGGCGCATCCATAGACAGCGTGATCTTCGGCTACCGTTCGACTAGCTTCTGTGGGGTGGAATGCTCCTCGCCTACTTTTTCGTCTTGCGTCGGTCGGAGTACCTCTAGGTTGGGCGTTTGTGTCACGAGTACGCGCTGCGGTTGCGCAACATCGCACTTCTCGATCGACACGAGGGCCCACTCGATCGCGCGGAGCCAGATGGTTGGAATTTCCCTCCACGGCGCGAAGAACAACCAGTTCGGCCGAGATGAGACGCGCCACATGCACAAGAGCGGCGACGACTGCCTGTGCCCGGTCGCCGGCGCGTGATGAGTACTGAAAGCGGCCAACGGAGGTGACACCATCGTCGCCGAGCCCGAGTCCTCGCCTCCAGGGATTCACTCCCTCTCAATGAGGCAGGTACTGAAGCACAGCAACCGACCCGCCCGAAGGGCTATCGACGAACCGCACTCCCCTGTGAGTGTCCTGTGAGTGTGGCAAGAACTTGAAGCGCCGGCAGCGACAGGTCACCACAATCGACCCGCACGGGACGCGTAGACAGTAACGGCTCAAGACGAACGGGGTCTCAATCAGCTTATCGCGCAGCACGACGCGAGCACGACTCGATCAAGCACGTCGTCGGCGAAGACACGACGTCCGCGAAGGCGAGCACGCGGGCGCGAACAACCGACGACAACGAGAGCGAAGGGCACGCGGGACGATATGGCGAGCACGCGAGGCGCGGCGCGGGAAGGAGAGAGCGGCAGTCGGGAACGGCGGTGTGCCGACGAGGTAGCGAGAAGACGGACGCCAACGAAGCCGCAGCCCGACGTGGGCGCGCTCGACACGAAGAAGCGGCAGAAGGGACCCCGCCTTGGCCGCCGGACGGAGGCGACCGAAGCACAGCGGGGCGCCGGCGGTAGACCAAGGAAAAGAGCAAGAGGCGGACCGACGATCGGGCGCGCTGCTCGGTGACAGTGGCCGGCGCGAGCAGCCACAGCGGCGAACGGAGCAGCGGCAAGATCGGGCCAAGAACGAGAGCAAACCGGCGGTCTTTTGGCAAAATCCCGACTGCCAGAAGGGATTGACCGCAGAAACGGAAACGGGTCGGCGGAAGTGGGTATGGAACCCGACCCCCAACCAGGCGCGAGGAAGTGCGAGGAAGCGTGGTGGGTTTGTGTGGGGCATCGCCACTCCACTCCCCGAATACATGCGTGCTGTTTGCCCCAACATTAGCGAAGTGCGGAAATGGTGGGTTTCCGTTGGCCGAGAAGACTCGACGGGCTAGGGAAACCTGTCTTTCCCATGGCATGGAGGGAATGTTCTAGAAGGTTGCCAAGAGGTTGCCGTAGATAAATGGTGTTGGGTCATTTGTGGATTCCCAGCATTCGCTGTGAAGAGGCTGTCAATGTGTGAGAAAAACCGCTGTTGTACTTTTGCAAGACCTCCACATGTGTGTCTGCTGCGCAACACAAGACCAATGCATCAATGAGATAAAACAGAAAGAATCGGTGACCCAGTGAGATAGTGATAGCGGGCACGGTGTCGCTTGTCTCGATTTTGTGCGATGGGAAAGGGTAAGCGGGTACCTTTTGGATCCACAACGGAAAATAGAAATGCCAAATTAACCCCGCTCCGTCAAGCGAGATGGCGCAAGACGCAA
>JAADXJ010000643.1:0-16993 GCA_023337735.1 Pythium biforme
CCCACCGTATTTGACTCGGAGTTTCTGGTGCCCATGCTCCAGCCGCTGCTGGTCTATGAGAACAATGTCGGCGACGCAGATGCTAGCAGCGATGCGTCGATTACAGCGACAGAAACCGCGATCGCCGAGTGCGTAGCGCTGTTGCACTTACTGCTCTGCGGACCACCCCCTTCCAAGCCACTCGTGCTCGCGTTGGTGCCCGTGTTTCGTCCGCTTGTCCACTTGTACGGCTTTGCGGTCGCGAGCAAGAGCCTGCTCGGCCCGCCCGTGGAGGAGACGCTGATCGGTGCGTGCCTCGCATTTGTACACAAGAGCGGGACGAGTGACATACTAACCCAAGTTTGCTGCGCTCACAGCGTTCATCCAAGCGGTCCCTTCGGCTGCGACGCTATTGCAGATCTCCGTGCTTCCGGTGGTCCCGCCGCTCCGACCAACACTTTCTGTCTGTGGACCTCAACGCTTGGAGCCGACGGCGACTGACGTCACGTGGCGTCCCTTGTACGAGTTCTGTCCCGGTGGCAGCGGCGGTGTTGCGATGCGTGCGACGCGCCGTCGAACGCTTATTGCTTTAGAGGAAGAGGAGGACAACGATTCTTCCACGTCACTGCGCATTGCGCTCGTCGGCATGGTGCAACTGCTGGCCTCGAAGGAGCTCGACTCCTCGACCGTCGTTGGCGAACTCTTCTCGTCGCTGCTGCTGACGTACATGCGCGTGCGCAAATCGCTGACGAGCGACGAGACACCAACAACCAAGGACAAGAGTGTGAGTACCCCGCAGGCCGGCGACGCCATGTTGGCCCAATACGAGCCACTGAAGGCCCCGCGTGACGGCCTTGGCCTCGAACTCACGCTGTCGCTGCTCCTCGCGATCATCGAGTCGCTCGGCCCGTCGGTGCTCCGCAGTGCCGAGACGGTGTTGCGGTGTCTCACGACGGTGCTGGGCATGTTTGCGAGGGAGAAAGCGTCGATCGTAGATGCTCAAGAGGACAACAGCGCTCGAAGTGTCGAAGAAGAAGACGACGACGACGAAGTGCTCACGGTCTGCCTCGGCGTGCTCATGACGATCCTCGAAGCCGGCGCCTCGAAGCGCAGTGAGTCAGAAGAGCGTGAGCTGCGTGGAATGTTGCCCGTGCTCGAAGCGCTCTCCCAGTACCCACGTCCGCAGATCTCCGAGCTGGCGACGAACGCACGTGCAAGCATTCTCAGCCGAGGAACCAACGATGCCCAGGTAACAGCCAAGTCGTCCCAAACCGAGGTATCCTTTGAGCAAGCACTACGCGATGCCGCGGACGACCTGACGAGCCCATTGGTGCCGCTGCGCGCCCGAGGTGTCGTGACGCTGACCAAGCTCGTGCGACGCAGCCAGTCGCACCGCAACGACGCGCAGTGGACGCCCCGCATCGAGCAGCTGATGGAAATCTTCGTCTCCCAACTGGCCGATACCGAGAGCTACGTGTTCCTCGCGGCTGTCCAGGGTCTCGCGGCGCTTTCGGACGCGCATCCGGACGTCGCGATCCCGCGGCTCACAGCGAGTCTCCGCGACAAGTCCAACTCGCTCGAAAAGCGCATCAAGCTGAGCGAGGCGCTGCTCTTCGCGGCCAAGCGCTGCGGCGAGACGCTGCCCAAATACGCCAAAGTGTTTGTCTATTCGTACCTCGAGTGCATTCGCCCGCCACCGCGCCCGTCAACTGCACCGAAGAAGAAGCCGTTCTCTCTGATCCAGGAGATCGATCCCAATGAGAGCAGCAGTGATAAACTGAGCGAGGCGGAGCAAGAGGGGCAGGTCCAGGCCGTCAACGCCGCGCTGGTCGAGGCCACGCTGCGTGCGAGTTGCCTATCCAACCTCGCGGAGGTCAGCGCCATGCTGCAGTGGAGCCTCGTGCCGTTCGCCGCCGATGTGCTGAGCTGCGTGTTTGGCATCCTACAGCTCGAGCTCGACATGTCCGCCAACAGCGTGGTCGCTGTGCGCCGTGGCGCCGTGTTCCTGCTTAAGTACGTGGTGCAGCTCATGGGCTACAAGATCCTGGAAGTGCTGCCCGACCAGCTCAAGCCCATGTACCACACGCTCAAGCACGTCGAGCGCGTAGAACGTGACGACGTCGTGCGTTTCCACGCGCAGCGCGCGTTGCAGGCGCTCGACGAGATCATGCGCGCCGAGTTGTTCCCACAGGCACACCAGCAGGAGCATGAGAAAGCTCTTGGTGGCCTTCGCGCATTGCGTATCGTCAAGCACTAACGAAAAGAGTCGAATAGATATACTTGCAGTGTTAGGATGCGTTTCGTTTGTCTGGATATGTACGTTCCGCCACGTGCTCAGACTCAGATCATCATGGCTTCGTCCGAGATCAGCTCCTCCGAGCCATCCGTGCCCCGCGGGCCATTACCGAGCTCGTCTTCGTCCTCTTCTTCGCCGTTCCACACGAGATCAGTGAGCTTAGCGCTGAGCTTCTCGTACGCTGTCCGGAACTGGAAGCAGTTGCCGCTTGTCCGCCGGAATTCCACGACGCATCGCTCGGGGGCCTGTGAATGATCACGCAATGAGTAAAACGGGTCAGTGGCTGGTCGGTCAATCGCCCACGCAAAAAAGCAAAGCAAGAGCCCACGCAAGGTCGTAAACCCTACTACGCCTACGCAGATCCCCTATAGCTACATCACTCCTCAGTACTTACATTGGCGAGAGCGTAGATACGCACAGCAAACGATACTTGCTCTTCCTTCATCGAGGCCTTGGTCTTGAACCGGTCTTTCTTCGCGATGAAGCGCGCCGACAAGTCTGTGAGCGCGAGCTCGACGCGCGCCTGCACTTCGGCGGGCGAGCGCTTCGACTGGAAGCTCGTGTACAGCGCGACGCACTCCTTCGGGTACAGCGGCGCTGACGACGAGGACGTCGGCACGTTGCTGCCGCAGAACGACTTGCCCATCTCACTGCCGCCAAACACGTCCGAGATCGTCGAGGCGATCGAGATGCGGTCGACGAACACGTCCGAGCCGGCCTCCGACGGCGGTGCCTTGTGCATGCTGCGCTCGACGTCCACCGTGAACGGGTCGTACTCGCCATCCAGCATCTTGCCGCTCTGCTGCTGCTGCTGGAGCTGCTCCTGGCGCTTCTGCTCGCGCTCGTTGCGCTTCTCGATCTCGACTTGGTGCTTGCGCGCGAGCAAGTCGGCGCGGAACTCCTCGGCCGACACGGTCGTCTCCTTGAACCACTCGTGATTCTACAAGGCGGTTCAATATGATACCAAGGTGAGAATCTCAACAAACCGGGGAAAGGGCTCCCGTTGAGAGCCGTACCTTGATCTCCTCGAGCGTGATGCGCTCCTGCGGGTTCACGGCAAAGATGCGCGTCATGAGCGACATGGCGCCGGGCGAGAACACGGCCGAGCGCGCGTGGGCGGCCCAGAAGGCCTCGTACTGACGCGCGGCGCAGGCACGGAACCACCAGTCCGTGCGCGTGGCGATCTGGAACGGCGGAAAGCCGGCGAGCATGATGAAGAGCACGACACCGGCCGACCAGACGTCCGCCGGCTCGCCCTCGTAGGGCAGGCACGAGAGCACTTCCGGGCTCATGTACGAGCGCGTGCCGCACTGCGTGTAGAGCTCAAAGATCGCGCCGTCGGCGCCCTCGCGCAGACCCGAGAGCCCAAAGTCGGCAATCTTGAGCCCAAAGTTCTCGTCGAGCAGCAAGTTCTCGGGCTTGATGTCGCGGTGGTAGACGCCGTTGCGGTGGCACTCCTCGAGCCCCCAGACAAGCTGCTGGAAGTAGGCGCGCGCGATTGACTCGGCGAAGCAACCGGTGTACATCATAAAGTCAAAGAGCTCGCCGCCGGTCGCGAGCTCGAGCACGATGAGGATGACCTGCTTGGTCGCGCCGTTCTTCTTGGTGTAGGGAAGCTCGTCGTAGACGCCCACGAGACGCAGTACGTGCGGGTGGCGCACGCGCGACATGGCCTCGACCTCGCGGTAGACGTTGATCATAGATTTGCGGTTGAGCTTGGCGCAGTCGATGATCTTGAGCGCCACGCGCTCTTGCGTGTCCGTGTTGATGCCCAGCTTGACCTTGCCCTGCAGTCCCGAGCCGAGCGTGTGCAGCACCTGGAAGTGCTTGAGCATGCGCGGCTCCGGCGACACGGCGCGGGGCGCCGGGCCGGCGAGGGACACAGACGTCAGCGGCGCAGCGGACGCGAGCGAGACCATCATGGGCAGTCAAGTGGTCTACAGCTAGAGTTTTCTTGAGTGAGGAATGCGAGGCGCCGGGCGAGAGAGCGTGGAGACCAGCACTCTTGGATTGGAGAACAGAATGATGGTACCTAGAAAAAGCCGGTGGGTTGGATCGACCGTGGAGAGAAAAACCTCAAAGAGGCTGGGCGGGAACTGGTTCCCGGAACCAAGGGCTCGGGCAAGCGCAAACACGCGCGAAACCAAGAGTGATGATCGTTCGTCAAATAACGTGGACCACCTGATCCAAGTACCTGTGCTATCACATAGCAAATCTACCAGACAACAGAGGTAGCCAAGTTGCTGTTGTGCTGTGGCGGCTTTTCCCAGACGAGAACCCGCACAGAATGGACCACCAAGAAGGAAAAACACAGGGGTGAACGCCGGCGATTTCACCACACTCCAGCTTCCTCCGCCCACTTAGACAGACACACAGCGGAAGAAAGCACGATGGGCGAAGGCCATAACATCAACACGGCGCGCGCGGCGCGACGGCTCTCCGAGGGTGACGCGGAGACCCGCATCACGCCACTTCATGTTGCGCTCTGGGTACGATACTGCGCGGTCTGGAAAGCCTGCAGCTGCAAGTTCAATGGGCTCATGTGTGGGCGGTTTGTGTTTCCGTAGAACGGCAACCTGCAGCAGATCGAGGACGGACTCAAGCGCGAGCAGGAGGCGCTCGAGACGCGCGACCCGCGCGGCAACCGCGCGCTGCACCTCGCGCTCAAGTTTGCGCACCGCAACTCAAAGGCGATCGTCAAGAAGCTGCTGGTGCGACGAGGTCCTGTCAATGAAAACCAAAGCGTATGAACTGACGTGTCTGTTGATGCTACAGGCGGCCGGTGCGCGCGTGCGCTCCCGCGACAGCGATGGATGGAAGACCGTCCACAATGCGATTGCGTCGGAGAACGAAGACATCATGAGTCTGTTGATCCAGCGCGAGAAAGAGCAGGCCCCTGGGTTGCTCCATAAGAAGATTAGCGACGTGGCTCCACGGTTGGCGCAAGTGCCCGACTTTTACTGCGAGATCCAGGTCGACGTGTCGACGTGGATCCCGGGCGTGTCACGCTGGCTACCGTCTGACACGGTCAAGATCTGGAAGCGCGGCGGTGACCTGCGGTTCGACATCACACTGGTTGGCTTTGAGAACGGCGTGTGGCAGCGCGGCAACCTGTCGTTCCTGCTGCTCGGCAATGAGTGCCAGTTCTTGTGTCTCGACCACGACGAGAAGACGTGCACGAACCTGCTTGTTCCTGGGGACCAGTTGGACAACGAAGATCTTGCCAGCATGGTGCATTTCCTCATGACGACGTCTATCATGACGACGGATGTCGATATGTCCGCGTTGACGTTCGAGCGGAAGCGATCGTGGGTCACTAAGAGCGAGGTCACCGAGGACATTGGCGACTGGAAGAATTGCGGCTTGTACGACATGACCGGCATGGCGGCCGTCGTGCGCATCCGCCGACCCCAGAACAAGTACCACAAAGCGCCCGATGCGTTCACCGACTCGGTAAGCCGAACCATTTTGGCGATTATTTTGTGGTAGAATTGGCTTTCTCACGTTTGATGCACTTGCTCCTATGTACTGTAGCAACCATCGACGACGAAGGACGCGATCGCTGTGTTGCAAGAAGTCGCGAACGAGCCGTACGCAGAAGTGCTGATCGAGCCCAAGTCGGAACATGTCGTGTCGGTTGAGTTGGCTGCCAACGAGACGGTCAAGTGGCGGTTCCGCATCGACAGTTGCGATGTCGGTTTCAGTGTCAAGCTCCTTTCTGAAGCAAGCAACCAAGAAGACAGTGACTCGGAGCAAGAGCTCATCGCTCCGAAGCGACTATCCTCAAACCACGAGCATGGCGGTTCGTTCACTGCTACTAGCGGAGGAACAGTTGTGCTGAAATGGGACAACAAGTACTCGCTCTTCCGGTGAGTCCCCCATTTCTGAATTGCGCGAAGGGTCACAAGTTTGGAGCACTAACCCATCACTTCGTGCGCAGCCAAAAGCGTATTCATTTCCGACTTTCGGTGTCTGCGAGCGACACGGAATCGACCGATTCGGAGGAATGGGATTCCCATCGCGCGACGGAGCACCTGATGACGTTTGAAGAATGGTTTGGTGTCCCTATCGACGATCTGCCGACTGAGCTCCGCGCCCTCCACCCGAAGCATCGCATCATGGTGCACCAGCAGCCTCCGTGCCGCACGCTCACGAAGGCGTTTTCTGCGACGGTCTACACCACCACGGCCTTCCCTCTCAGCGTGAGTCAAGTCAACTCGATATGTCATGCTCGTTGACGATGTCTGACCGACACATTTTTCGATTTGGGTGGTCTGCACGACAGGTCGATCAGTTCTTGCCCGTCATCGAAGTGCTCTCCAAGACCACCAGCGCCTTTGAGAACGTCCGCGAGTTCTTCAGTGCGGTACGTCCTGAGCTTTTGACCACCTTGCTGGTTGCATGCAACTGACTCTTCAGTACGCATGTGTGTGTCCAGCGCCTCGAGGGCGGCTTCCCCGTGCAGTTTTGCTTCCCGTTGGTGCCCTCGGTCTCAGCGACCTTCCGCTTCAACCGCGTGGACCTTGGCACGCCGGCCGCGTCGCTCTTTGCTGTGCCGGCACACTTTGCCCACTTCCAGGAGGACATGCTCTCGCCGCGCACGCACCACGAGATGCTCCAGAACCTCACGGCCGTGTGATGAAGCCGCTCAAAAGCATATTAATTGGCGCTTCGTGTTACAATTGATTGATGTTTTCTGAGCCCACCCCACGGATGACGCGGGATGCTGCGGTTGGTGGTGGGAGCCAACTGCCGTGTTTCACTTCAACTCGCCCTTCATACAAAAACCAACTGTAACACCTTCATTCTACAACTTGAGTTGCCATATTGCAACGCGATCCGTCGGTGAGCCAAAAGAAAGGAGTGGTTGATTTGGGAAGGGACCGGAGCGAGCGGAGCGTTTTTGCTTGAAGCTGGCGCTGTCTAAGTTTCGTGCTCGCGACGTCAAGGAGAGGAAAGCCCCAAGAGGAGCGGAGCGGAGCGACATGAGTTACAGCGGCGGAGGCGGTGGGTACGACCGCCGAGGCAGCGGATCGTCCAGCGGCCAGGGCGGAGCAGGAGGCTATGACGCTAGTGGCGGACAAGGCGGTGGCTACGACCAGAGAGGGTACGATCAGCGCGGAGGAGGAGATCAGCGCGGAGGAGCGCAAGGAGGAGGAGGAGCGCCCGGAGGAGGAGGAGGCTACGACCAACGCGCCGGCTATGACCAGCGCGGCGGTGCCAGTGGAGGAGGGTATGATCAGCGTGGAGGATATGATCAGCGCGGCGGGTATGAAGACTACCGCAGCGGCGGAGGCAGTGGGGGTTACGACTCGCGTAGTTCGGGCTACGATCAACGCAGCAGCGGGTACGATCAGCGCGCTGGCTACGATGACTACCGTAGCAGCAGCGGAGGAGGAAGCGGAGCTGCTGGGTACGACTCGCGTAGTGCGGGGTACGGCAGCACCAGCGGCGGCGCAGGTTACGCGTCGAGCTCGCGGGATTACGCCAGCGGCGGCTACGACCAGCGCGGTGGCAGCGGCAGTGGCGGCGGTGGTTACGGCGACTACTACAGCAGCAGTGGCAGCGGTGGGTACGGCACCAGTGGAAGCCGTGGAGGATACGACGACCGTGGTGGTTACGGTGGAAGCGCGTCCTCGAGCGGAGGAGGGTACGGCGCGAGCTCCAGCAGCGGAGGGTACGGCCGCGGCTATGAAGCATCCAGCGCCTCCACGGGAGGCTACAAGGACGAGCGTGGTGGTTATGGTGGTGGCGGTGGCGGTGGCGGTGTCTCCTCCTCCGGGGGAGGCGGTGGGTACGACCGTGGTGGCAGCAGCAGCAGCGGAGGGTACGGTGGACGCGACGATCGTAGTGGAGGCGCCGGCGGCGGAGGAGGCTACAGTGCCAGTTCGCGAGGCTACGACGACCGAAGCGGCGGAGGCGGCAGTTCCCACGCCGGGTCGGACCGCGCCAGTTCGACTGGCGGAGGGGATCGTTACGGCGGCGGAGGCGGAGGAGGACGAGGTGGCTATGCACGCCGCGACTCTGGTGGCGACGACCGTCGTGGTGGCGGAGGGCGCGATGACGATCGCCGCGGAGGAGGCCGCGACGACGATCGTCGTGGAGGTGGCTTTGGTGGTCGTGGAGGAGGAGGCTTTGGCGGTGGCCGCGGCGGCGGTCGCGGCTTTGGCGGCGGCCGTGGTGGTGGTGGTGGTGGTGGTGAGATGGGCACGGGCGCTGGCGCCGTTGTCGGTTCCGGTTACGAGACGATCGGCGACCCGATCCAGGACCCGCGGCTCGCGGACCTGTGGACGGGCCGCGCTGGGCCGCTCGCGGTGGCCGACGACCACGCCGAGATCGCGCGCAATTTCCCGATCTGCACCCGCCCGGGCGCGTCGACCATTGGCCGCTCGATCAGTATCAACGTGAACTACTTTGCGCTGTCTTTCGACACGAGCCGCGTCCAAGAAGTCTTCAAGTACCATGTGGCCGTCGAGCGGTCGGCCGACTCCAAGTACGGGCCGCCCGGCGGCGGCAGCGAGGCGAAGGACGAGCCCATGACGGGCACAGGCGGCGATGTTAAAGACGAGTCGGGCGACGTGGAGATGGGGGACACCGGCGCCCAGGGCGGTCCTGGTGGTCCTCCTGACGGTCCTCCTGGTGGTCCTCCCGGTGGTCCTCCGCAGCGCGAGGAACGCAAGTTGTCCAAGAATGTCGTGCGGATGGTGATCAACGAGGCGTTGCGCACGTTCGAGGGCGAGTTGGGCGGCGTGAAGGTCGTCCACGACAGCGTGTCGGCCGTGTACGCGCCGACGCGGCTGCCGTTCACGCATCGCATCTTCAAGAACATCAACCCAAACGGCCAGCAGCAGCAGCAAGGGCAGGGCGGCCGGGGGCCGCCGACGTTTGACGTGACGATCAAAGAAGTCGAGTCGATCCCCGTGACCGATCTGTCGGACTACCAGCGGGACGCGGCCGTGAACCCGATGCGCATCATTCAGGCGCTGGATGTCGTCGCGCGCCACCTCGGCCAGCAGCGCTTGATCCCCGTGGGCCGTAACATGTTTTCCATGAAGAAGACCCACCCGCTTCAGGGTGGCAAGGAGCTCTGCTGGGGGTACCACCAGTCGATCCGCGTCGGCCAGCAAAAGCTTTTGCTTAATATCGACCAGGCCGCGACCGTGTTTTATGCTCCCGAGCCGCTGCTCACGCTCGCGCTGGCCGTGCTGCACATGCGCAACCCGCGCGACATGGACCGGCTCGACGACCGCCAGCTCAAGCAGCTCCACCGCGCGCTGAAGAAGATTGAGGTCGTGCCCACGCACCGCAGCGACCGCAAGAAGCCCATCTGGGGCGTGAGCTCCATGCCCGTGGACGCGTTGATGATGGACATGAAGGACGGCCGCAAGATGTCGATTGCGCAGTACTTTTCCGACAGGTACGGGCCCAACACGCTCAAGTACCCGTTCTTACCGGCGGTCAACGTGGGCAGCAAGCGCAAGGAGACGTGGCTGCCGATCGAAATCTGCGACGTGGCGCCGGGCCAGCGCTGCGCCAACATAAATGACCTCGACACGGCCGAGATCATCCGCAAAACGAGCCAGAAGCCGCGCGAGCGCCAGCGCAACATCATGGACCAGGTCCACGGCGCCGGCTTTGAGAACGATCCGTACCTCGCGGCGTTTGGGCTCCGCGTGGACCAGACCATGGAGACGGTCTCGGCGCGCGTGCTCAACACTCCGGAAGTCCAGTACAAGAACGTCTCGGAGCGGCCCAACATGGGCGCGTGGAACCTGCGCGACAAGGAGTTTGTGGACGGCGCTGCGCTCGAGAACTGGGGCGTCGTGATCGAAAACGGTGTGGGCATGGGGCGCAACCAAATTGAGAACTTTGTGCGCGCGTTCTGCGAGTCGGCGCGCCGGTGCGGCATGCCAGTGCGGGAGGACCGGCCACCCTATGTCGATGGCGGCGACCGCCGCGGTGTGACCATTGAAGAGCTCATGCACGAGTGCTTCCGCGAGATCGAGCGCAAGAACGGTGCCGCGCCCAAGCTGATCATGGTGATCAAGCGCGACGCGAGCGTCGGGTCGTACAGCGATATCAAGCGCGTCTCGGATACCGTGCTGGGTATCCCAAGCCAGTGCATCGTCGCCAAGAACGTGCCCAAGGCCAGCCCGCAGTACTGCGCAAATGTCTGTCTCAAGGTCAACATGAAGCTCAGCGGCAAGAACTCGGTGCTCCGCGACCCATTCCCGCTGATCAGCGAGATCCCGACCATCGTGATCGGCGCCGACGTCGAGCACCCGCGCTCGGGCTTGGGCAACCGCCCGTCGATCGCGTCGGTTGTGGCCTCGCTGGACCGCTACTCGGCCAAGTACATTGGCCGCGTGGCCTCGCAGAAAGGAAACGACATTCAAAAACTCCCAGGGATGCTTCGTGACTTGTTCCTCGCGTTTTACCAGCACACTGGTCGCAAGCCCGAGCGCGTGCTCTACTACCGCGACGGCGTGAGCGAAGGGCAGTTCTACGACATTCTCCAGACCGAGATGAAGGCGCTGCGCATGGCGAGCTTGATGCTGGAGCCCGACTACAAGCCGCCGGTGACGTTTATCGTCACCAACAAGCGCCACCACATGCGCGCGTTTAGCGACCAGAACTTGGACCGCAGCGGCAACCTTATGCCGGGCACGGTCGTCGATACGGGCATTGTGGACCCGCACCGCTTTGATTTCTTCCTCTATGGCCACAGTGGCATCCAGGGCACGAGCTGCCCAGCCCACTACACTGTGCTCCATGACGAGAACAAGCTCCAGCCCGCCGACATCCAGAAGCTCACGTACCAGTTGTGTTACACGTACCAGCGCTGCACGCGCTCGGTGTCGATCGTGCCGCCGGTGTACTACGCGCACCTCGCGGCCGCGCGCGCGCGCTTTTACCTGAACGAAGGCTCGGACGGCGCCTCGACGATCGGGTCGTACAACTCGAGCTCGTCCAAGTTTGAGTTTGCCGACCTCCACAAGAACATGCTCAACTGCATGTTCTTTGTGTGAGCCCCTGGCGACCCCATCAAAAGTGGAGCAGGAAGCGTGAGAGGCCCCCACGGGCGAACGAATGAAGCGACCTTGTCACGCCATTGATTCCCCACCGTGTTTCAAGGACACATCACACACTTGGGTCTCTCTATACTCTTGATCTCTCATCTCATTTGCTACTTTCCTTTGCTGCTTTGCTATGCTGCATCGGTACGTGTTGAATTCAGAACGACGGTCTCGTCGGCGGGACCCTCGGTATTTCGTTAGTGGCGACGTGTGCTCGTTTTCTGTCTCTTGGCTGATATATCAGGTCAGGGGCTTGAGCTCCGCAACGGCAAACGACACGACGTCGCCCTCTAGCGGACGCCCCCGCGGACCCAGCAACACTGGCGATTGCGGTGAGGACGGAGCACCAGACGACGCAGAAGCTGACGTGGGGTCCACAGCAACGACCGACGTGACCGCGACGCCCCGGCCGTTGGTGCGCAGTCCACGGCACACGCGGCGCGCGCGCAGGATTTGCTGCGACTGGAAGACAAACTCTTTCTCCGAGATGCCACCCACGCAGAGCCCCACGGACGACGCCGCCGGAGAAGCTGTCCCCCTCGTGTGCACGGCCGCCGAGCCCGGGCGCGAAGACGACGACCCTAACGGGGAAGCTTGGGCAACAGACTGGCGCTTGGACGACACGCGTCGCTGGTGCTGCTGGTGCTGGTGCGTGAGCTGCTGTGCCTGCCTCAGCTCCAAGATCGTCTCGAACGCGCGCTCGAGCGCGTCCATCTCGGCCAGCGACACGTGCTCCCCGGGCAGCGTGCGCCACACGCGCTTGAGCGTGTCCATCGGCACGCTCGCCTCGCGCGCGTAACTGGCGCTATAACTGGTACTCAGCGCGTGCTGCGTGGCGGCCTCGCGGTGGAACGCGTCGTGGAGCGACGCCGTGAGCTGTTGGTCGACTTCGAGCCACTGCGTCGCGAAGAACACGAGCAGCGCGTCCACGGACACGGGCGCCAGCGACGTCGGCGGGTCTCGAATCCCCGACGCCACCAGGCGGCCCAGGCGGCGCTGGATCAGCTGCAGCCGCGCGTGCTCGCAGTGCGAAAAGTAATGTCCCACCAGCAGGGCCGCCGTGGCCAGCGAGAGCTCCCAGTCGCTCGCGTGGTGGCGCTCGACGACGTCGCGTAGCGTCGGGCTCGCGCGGTCGAGCTCAATCACGTCCCCTAAAAAGTCGACGACCGCGTTGGTCGCGCACCCAAACAAGTTGCCCGCCGGGGGCGGCACCTGCGACGCGCGCCACTGGAGCGGCACGAGCTCACAGAGCCGCGCGAACAGCGCGACGCGCAGGTCGTCACTGCCGAGCGCCAGCGCCTCGAGCCCTGGGAGCAGCGAGAAGGCCGCGGCCGCGTCGGCCAGTGCGGCCGGGTCGCCCGCGTCGGCGTCGACGACCACGGCCGGCCCCGTGATGTGCCGCAGGCGTCGCGCCTCGGCCTCGTGCTTTTCGTGGTAGTAGAGCGCGCTCTTGACGACCTCCATCATGCGGAACTCGGCGAGCGACACGATGCCGTAGCGCGCGAGGAAGAACTCCTTGAGGAAGCGGTGCAGCGGCGCGCGCGGCTGTGGGAACGGGACACTCCGGAGCGCCTGCGCGTCGCGCTCCATCTTGTCGACCAAAACCAGCAGCACGACGCGGCTCAGCTGCGCCTTGTCCATCACGCGTGTGATCCGCGGCCGCGTCGTGAGCTGCGCGCGCAGCGCTGGCGGCAGCAGCTGCCGCTTGGTCACGAGCGTCGCCGTGCCGGTCTCGCCGCTCAGGTGATGGTGGAGGTGGTTACTGTCCTGTTCGTTGTTGTCGTCGTCGGGGTCCTCACTGTCGTCGTGCTCCTCGTGGTCGCCACCTAGTAGCCCCATGGCGTCGTCCTCGGTCTGACAGCCCGTGGTGCGCTTGCTCATCATCTGCTGGAGGAACTTGGTCTGGTCCTCGTCGGGTCCGTGGCGCCACAGCAGCGACACGACGCTCGAGTTCATGAACCGGTCCATTTCGTTGAGCAGCGCGAGCTGCTCGCGCGCGCGGTCGAAAAGCCCCTCAAAGAGCTGGTCAAAGTCCTGCGCGTAGCTCTCGATCGGGTGGACGACGTCGAGCTTCTCGAGCTCCTCGGCGCTCACACCGTACAGCTCCCACTCTTCGGCATCCCCACCAGTAGCAACGCCGACGGACATGTCGTCGAGCTTGTCGCCCATACCGCCGCGCTCGATGCGTCCATGGAGCGTGTCGTTCATCTCCAGGAGCCCGTGGACGGCCTTGCGGAGCTGCGCGTTCTCGACGCCGAGTCGGTTGGCGCGCTGCCGCGTCGTCTGGAGCTCGGCGCGCAGCTCACGGGCCTCGACGCGCATGCGGTCGAGCTCGGTTTCGTAGGTCGCGGCGCGCTGCGCGTGCTGCGCACTGGTCTCGTCGCAAAACCGCTGGAGCTGGCGCCACTTGGCGAGCGCGTCTTCTTTCTCCGTAAGCGCGGCCTGCCCAAGCTGCACGAGCACAAACACATTGAGCGACGCGAGCTCCCAGACTTGGGCCACGAGCTGCGCGAGCCGCGGCGACAGCGGCGCCAAAACGCGCAGCACGTCGCGCAACATGGCCGCGCAGCTCGTGTGGTAGGACGCGCTCCGTGGCGGCAGCTCGTGCGGACGCGCCGACGCGAGCTTGGGCAGCAGTTGCACGCGCTCGCCCACGAAGCGCTCGAGCAAGGCGAGCTCGTGGCTCGCGCCATGCGACGCAGGCGACGGCGTCGTGGTGGTCATGACGTGAGACCCGAAATGGGGCCAAAGTGAAGCCATGTTGGGGGTCAGGAGAGATCTGATTGGTTGGTAAAATTGGAATGTTCAGTTTGCCAGCCAATCACGTGTGCGGATATCGGATCCCAAAAGGCTGTTTCTGGGTCCCATGCCTCCACCACGAAGAGCTCACCAACGTTCGAGACGCCAACAATGGAGAGACGCGTCGACCCGGAGCGCGCTGTGGCCATGGCAGAGACGCGGCGGCCGCTTGGGCTCGTGGCCAAGATCAGGACGCAGCAGCAAGTTGATGTGGCGACGGTGCGAGGGAACCAAAAGTATGAAGACGAGGACGACAGCGCCGCCGACGAGGACGATGGTGAGGCGCCCGAACGGGGCGACGATTCGGAGGACGAAGCGCACGTGCAACACCAGCGAGAGCAGTACGACGGTGGCTCGGGAGAAGATGTCGTCGAGAGTTTCTGCGTGGCATCTTCCTCATCGTCGTCGTCTTCCTCATCGTCCTCCTCACCGTCTTGGGCTGGCGGTGGGGGCTTCTCTTCGCTGGCGACACCGCCTTCGTCACCTGAAGGCCACAAACGGTCGCACGTCGATGCTGCGCCAGAAGCCGGTGATGCGAAATGGGATGTTTCGTTTTCGCCCGAGGAGCCCGCTGAGGACGAAGACCCGCGCGACTCGGTGGGGAGTGAGACCGATGCTTCCCTCGGTGACGACGGTACTCTGGCGGATGTCGTTTTGGGAGAGCCTCAAGAGGCTGTGGAGCATGAGGCTCAGCAACGCCAGCAGCAGCAGCAGCTCGAAAGTGACGTTCAAGTGCTGGCCGCCCATTTACAGCAGCAGACGCTCGCGCTGGAGCACGAGCGCGTCGTTAGTCAGTCTCGGGAAACCCAGCTTCTCATGACGCAGCAGACGCTCGAGCGCGAGATCGAGAGCGTGCTCATCGAGAACGACGCGCTGCGGCACCAGAACGCCGTGCTCCAGGCCGCGCGGGACGCCAGTGAGCAGCGTTATCAGTCAGCCAGTGAGACCCATGACGAGCTGCTGCGCGCGCTCCAAACGCAGCAGCAGCGCGAGGACCACGCGCGCACGATCATCGCGGCGCTCGTCAAGGAGCGCGACGCGCTCAAGAAGCAGCTCGACGAGAGCAAGACGTACTGCCGCCGGCTCGAAGAGGACGTTGTCACGCTGCGCGCCGAGCAGCAGCACCTCCGCACCGAGACCAAGACGCTCCACACGGCACTGACCGTGGCGACGAGCCACCGCAACGACCACGAGCTGCAGCGCATCCGCGAACAGGAGCTTGTCATCGCAAGCCTGCGCGCCGATCTGCTGCAGATGGAGTTTGAGTTCAAGACGCTGAGCGTCGACAAGGACACGCTCCACACGCGCGTCGCGACGCTGCAGCGCCAGAGCGAGAGCCAGTCACTGAGCTACGACGTCATTTCGCTCACGAAAGGCGACGACAAGACAAAGCAGCAGAAGACCAAGCGGCTGTCACTGTCGGTCAAAAACAAAGACAAGCAGAAAGACAGAGGTGATGGTCTGAGCTTTACGAACCTCATAACACTCCCCAACTGTGTGGACGAGGGGAGCGCGCGCACGGCGTCGATGCCAGCGGTAGTATCGATGGGGATAGTGACGCGGCCGCGCACGCCTGTGGGCTCGCTCGTGTCCAAGACCCTTTCGTCGGCCAAGAAGAAGCTCTTCCAGTCGTCGGCGCACACGGCGACGGTCGTGCTGCCACAGTAAATTGGACTCAAACTGGGAGGGGTGTTTGTTCTATTGCGAAATACACTCCGTTTAGATGAGGGCCTTCACGTCGGCCACGTGCTCCTCGTGGTTGTGGGTCGCGTGGCTCACGTACGAGAGGTACGAGTTCCAGAAGAGGCCCACAACATTGGCAAAGAGCACCTGAAGGTTGCCCGGCACGAAGCGGAAGTTGAGTAGCTGCGCGGGCACCCAGACGACCCAGTTGGCCTTGACCGTGGGCCACCATTCGGCGCGGAGCTTGTCCGGGATGGTCTCCGACACGCCCTCGAGCGTGAGCAGCGTCGAGAAGAAGATCGGAAGGAAGGTCGGCGCAAAGCCCAATTGGTCGAGCGCGAGCCGCTTGAGGATCGCGGGCGTCGAGAGTCCAGGGACGCGCGTGCTGATGAACCCGTACCAGACGTGGAGCACCGGTGCGACCAGCACGCCGCCCAGGAACGTGAAGATGAGCGTGCGCTTGGCGTCCACGCGGTCGCTGCGCTCAATGACCAATTGACAGCCCACGTCGCCGGTCGCCGCGATGACGCTCGCGGTCGCGACCTTGGTGGAGATCGGGTGCGACGCGAGAAGCGATTGGTACTTGGCCCACGCCGACTTGAAGGCGCTCTCCGAGGCGGAGCTGGAGGGAGAAGACGAAGCGAAGCGTCGCGTGGACGATAAGGCAGCGGTGTTGGTGACGCGAGCGCCGCGCAGCAGCAGCGCGCGCTGCGAGAGGCGCCCGGCGCGCAGCATTTTGCGTTAGAGGAGGAAGGGGATGCGACGGAGGGACGGAGGGCGGTTGGCTGAGACTCTGCTGCTGCGTGCTGTGGAGGTGGTGGGCGAGGCCGACCGATCGCACCGAAAGCCGTCGGGGGCGTCTGCGTTCCGAGGCCGTTTGGTCGCGCGGGCCCAACGTCCTGTCGAGGAGCTCCTTCCAACTTCAATAGAAGACCGGCACGGGTGCTTACCTCTGTTGTCGGGTAGTGTACCCAACAACACAGGTTACGTGCATGTCCCCCAAACCATGTTGGCACCGTTTTGATCCAACAACAATCATCGCCCCTCCGACCATGAGCGAGATGGAAACGGCGCCACCTCCCGGGGAGGACGCGTCGGCGCCGGAGATCGTGTCGGCGTTCCCGCTGCCGCCGGCGTTCTTCGCGCTCTACCGCGACGG
>JAADXJ010000644.1:0-16963 GCA_023337735.1 Pythium biforme
ATGTGGTCAGTTGAGGAACGCATGAAGGAGAGAAAAACAGAGAACCCACAGTTCGCTGACAGACGCGAGCGTGAGCGCGTCGTTGGACGCCAAGTCGAGCGCCGGGGTGCCGCTCACGATGAGCCGCCGGAGCTCCGTGAACTCCCAGAGCGCGCGGGGCAGCGCCGTGAGGCTCGTGTTGTGGAGCGAGCTGCCGTCATAACAAGGCGTTTGTGAGCCACTGGCGACGACAGAGGAGAACCGAGGAGGGGAGGAAGGCACGTACAGCGTTTGCAGCTGTAGGAACCGGCACGTGAAGGACGTGATGGGATTGTGGTCGAGGGTTCTATCGTACAGCCAGCGTCAGTGGCACCGTCCTCCTGCGTTTCAAAAAACGACCCGAGCAAGAGAAACGTACAAGCTGCGCAGGCCGCTCTCCTTTGGCGCTGTGGCTGTGCGCGTCGCGTTGCTGGCAGGCGACACACAGCTCGTGATTTGGTTCTGCGACAGATCGAGCGTTCGCAGCTCTGGCATGGCCCACACTTCCGCGGGCACGGCCGCGAATTTGTTGTCGGCGAGATCACTGTGGATAAAATACACTGGTGAGTTCCAGCGCCCGTGGCGTAGCCTCTCTCCTCGATTGGACAAAGAGCACGGACAGGGTGGTGATGGCCGAGCCTTCAAACTGGACGGGCACGTCGTGGAGGGCGTTCCCAGACAGGTTCCTGTAGAGTATCGGCATTTTGGTGAGTTGTCGTCCAGAGACGGGAGGGATGCCCTTGGGCGTCTGTTGCCTTACACGTCGGCGAGCGTCGGAAGCCCAAAGAGCATGGTGGGCACTTGAGTGAGCTGGCAGCGCGTGCAGGAACTGTCATGCACACCGGGAGATGAGTCAAAAGGTCCAGCCGGGCGACCCCACACGCGCTCTGTAGGACATACTGAAGCACTCACAATCGCCGGACCGTCGAGAACCGCGGTGGCGCCGTCGGGAAGAGCGCGGCAAAGTCCACGTCCGACGCGACACTATCGACAACACGTTAGTCGTTCCCACGCGCCAACGCTTGACGACGGCACGGTGCGGCTGGACGTACAAGGTCTCATTGTCGGGAAACACGATCTGCGGGATCGGCGTGGCGTCGCGCTCTGTCGCCATGCGCGCCGTCGGTCGTCGGTTGTTCCTACTGCTGGATCGGTCGGCTCGCGTGTTGTGGATCGTCACGTGGACGCGCGCATCCTCTGTCTCTGTCGGCCGAAGGCGACGGCGGTGGCCCGTCATTCGAATCGATTTTCAAAAGTGGCGTCTCTCCCACGCGCCACTTGTTCGTAGTCGTTTGACGCCGTGGAGACCACCCATGGCCACGCCCCCACAAAAGAGCGCAGCAAGCGCCAGCGGGCGTGTGCGCCGGTCCCCGTCCCCCCTCGTAGTTGCAAGTTGGTGCCTTCGCGTGTCGTTTAGGTACCAGAGTAAGTAAATGTGTGTCATGAGCAACACCGGGGGGAGGGTGCCCCATCCCCATCCCCCTCCATGTGCTCGCAACGTTCGGGGAAAGAGATCTCGTCGCGCCGTGAACGTTGAAGTGCCGAAGGGTGGACCATCGAATGGAACCGCGTTTGACTTGGCGTTTGTATGCGGGCGCGGTCCCGCGCGCCGTGCGCCATGCGGCTTGTGACACTCGCGAGAAGCGTCAGTAACCGACCAGCGGTACGCGTCAGACGGTCAGGTTGGTAGTTGGGTTCAGGGGATTCCGCCCACAAGAAAGGACGCAGACGCCTCCTCCTCTGCGGATTGGGGAGGGTGTGAGAGATGGCAAGAGAGATCTTTGCAAGATATTTCAACACAGGATCGCAAACGGGCGCGACGACAGGAAAAACAGAAACGCTGGACGCGTTCCAGCAGCGCTCCGCCCCCATGAGACATTGAAGCGCGAAGGTCTCACCAAGCCCATGGTCTCCGATACTGTTCTTCGACAGATACCTACAGGAAGTGAGAGCAGAGGATCCAAGATACTCAGTGGGGAGGGGAGGGGGCAGCGCGGTGCGACCATTTCCCTGTGAGGCACGATGGGGCCCCATGAATCCATTACTGTAGTCGACGTGCCGTTCTATGAGGCATCGCCAGTGCACGGTGGGAGAGAGAGAGAGAGAGAGAGTCCGGTACTCAAAAGATACGTCACCTAAATGTGTTGTTACGGTACGTTATATTTTCAAAGCATCGTCGACAAAAGTACGCTCGCGCTGGACTGTCAGGACGAAGAGGAAGATGGCAATGGGGCGATGGGTTCCGATGGAATCCATCAATCGCAACGCGGGGAAGACACCACTGCTACGCACGCTGAGCCAATGCGCTCATGCCATTGAATGAATCGGGCTCCGGAGCTAGCTGGGGGGAGCCGCTCCTCCACCCAGGCGGGGTCCCAGCTATTGTACGGTACTTTGAAGCCGAGCCGAGCGCTCCCCAAGATCTACGTGAGGATCCACCCGCTCGCCCATCACCACAATGGCTACACTTGTGTAGAGACCGCATCGGGATCGGTTTTTCCCTCGAGCGTCGCGTTGGCTGGCTTTGTAACCGACTGCGTGGTGCGAAAGAGTGTGTGTGCGCACGCCCCTTGACAAGTCGCTTCGCGCCGGCGCTCTCTTTTTTTTGGGGGACGGCGCGTGGGGAATCGATCCCACGTAGACGACACAATGGTCCGGCGCGCGTCGCGCCTGCCGCCCAATGGCAAATCGCTCGAAGAAGTCGTACTTCACCGCATCGCGAATAATGGCACGGACGCTTCGCCGGCGACCAGCGGGCGCCGCAAGCCGTCGATCGTCGCCCCCACACCAGGCAGATCCGCTGGGGCTTTGCCGTCCCGCACAGAGATACCAGTGCCTCCGGACCATGGCGGGCCCACAGCGTCCAGTGCGACGCTCGAACGCATTGAGGCCATGGCCAGCGAACTCTCGCAGCTGAACGAACGGCTCGTCTCAGTCGCCACGACGTCTCCAATCCCAACCACCAAACAGAGGAATTCCGCTCGACGCGAGCCGCGCGACCAGATCGACCAAATCGACCAGTTCATCGCCGAGAGTACACAGGACGTCTACGCGGCCTACGCGGCCCGCAAGGCCGAGACAGCCGCCACCAAGAAGCTGCCGGGCGGCGGTAAGGGCGTCGCCACGCGTGCCCAGTACGACCCCGCGCGCGGTGCGCAGGTCACACATGCCGTGCGCGAGTTGCGTTCCACGGTGCGACGGCTCGACAAGGTCTTTTATGAGGTCGCCACGGGCGACAAGCAGCGCCACCTCGCAGCGACCAAGCTCGAGACGCTTGTGCGCGGCTTCCTCGCACGGCGGCGGTTTCGCAAGATGAAGTTTGCGCTCGGCCAGTGGCGCGCGCGCCAATGTCTCTCTTTCCTATCGTACCTCGAGCAATTCTCGGCCCGCGAGGAATTCCTCAATCGGCAAATCCTCAGACTCGACGACGAGCGCAAGCTCGCGCTCCTAAGGCGCGTGGTCGCCGAGATCCGCGACGTCGCATTGATGAACTTGCCGATGCGCCACAAGCGCCTCGAGGAGACCGAGCGGCGCTTCCAGGACAAGCAGCGCGGTCTCACGGCCCTGGCCTGGCGTGCGTGGAAGCAGAGCGCGCTGGGCCCTCGCTCGCGCACGAAAGTCACGGCCGACGCCAAGGCGCGCCACATTGCGGCCCGTCGGCGGCTCGAGACGCTCGAGCGGTTCGATGTGATCACGACCGAGATGGTCCACGACGAGTTCCTCAAGGAAAACATCCGCGTCGTGCGCGCCAAGCACCCTTTCTGGGTGCTCAAGACCTACTTCAGCATTTTGCTGCACGACGAGTACCTGCCCATGAAGCACAAATGGGCCAAGGCCGTCGCGTACGAGCGCACGAAGCTCTTGCGGTTCGTGTGGAAGGCGTGGCTCCCAGTGTTCCGCGCGGGCCAGGTCGATCGTGCGCTTGCTCGCGGCGTCCACGAACGACGGACGCTCGACCGCTTTGAGAAGCACCACAACCTGCGCAAGATCGACGCCCACTACCGCGCGACCCACGCGCGCAAGCACGTGCGCGCCTGGGCCGTGTACGGCCAGCGGATCCGCCGCGTGCGCAAGCTGTTTGAAGACAACACCAAGGCGAACCTGGTCCAATTACTGCACCGCTGGCATGTCCGAGCGACCTACCAGCGCGCTCTGCGGGCCACTGCCGTCGAGAGCTGGCGCGCGTACTGCCGGCGCGTGTTCCAGACGCCGTTCCGCGCGTGGTACAACTTCGCGGCGGCGCGGCGCGCCGACCGACAGGCGAAAGAAAGCATTTGCGTGGCGTACCAGCGGCGCGCCAAGCGCCACACCAAGTACGCGTTCTTTCGGCTGTGGAAACACCAAGTGCTGTTCGGGAACGTCGAAGGGATCCACTCCAAGATCCACTTGCTGCGCAGCCTCGAGGACCAGAAGCGGTTGTGTCTGGGGCTCGAGCAGAACGCCTTGCTGTACGAGCGCAACATCCAGGCGCTCCACGTGACGATCAACGGCCTTGAAGGCCAGCTCACGAGCAAGCAGCTCGAGCTGCTCGCGCTCCACGAGGCCACGCAGGCCACGCGGTTCAGCGTCCACTCGGCCGAGCAGAGCATCGCGCGTGTCCAGGGCATGCTTGAGGCCGTGAGGCAGCTCCATCCGGGGACGCTGAATCGCATCGAGAAGATGTTTGCCGAGAACCCATTGCTCACGCAGGATCTCCATGAGGTCGTCGCGCTCCACGTGGCCAAGCGCGGCGAGGTCATGGACAAGCTCGCGCTCGATGCCGACGAGCTCGAGATCCAGCAGGCGTCGTCGGCAGAGAACAAACCGCTGGGCCGCGCGGACCAGTTGCTCTTACACCGCGTCAAGTGGGTGCTCTCGCGGCTCGACCTGGCCGCCGACAGCGCACGCAGGAGTAGTACTCGCCACAGTGAAGCGATGGACCAGTTGTGTGCGCTGTTCGAGTTTATCCGCGACGGCGAAACGACCTCGCTCACCAAGGACAACGATCCGAGCCACCCGCGCGACGATAGAACCAAGCACCCGCTCGACTTCAGTGCGAGTCGCCCCGTGGACCGAGCGGATCTGCTGGGCGCCAGTGAGACGTGGCACGCCTTTTTGCAGGCGCTGACTGTGCGGTTTGCGCCGGAACGCATGCTCAAAGTGCAGGAGCGGCTCGTGAAGCGCGCCATCGAGATGGGCGAGCAGCTCCAGGAGCTCAAGGCCAATCGCCACATCTACAGCGCCTACAGGTGCGTTTTTGTATCGGTACACACGAGGTCGTTGACACTGATGCTAATGCTGCTGTGATGCGAGTCAGTGGCTCGGCCCAGCCTCACGGAGACGAAAGCACTACTAGTACACCACAAGAGGACGCGAACCGATAGAGGCGGAGAGCGAAAGAGAACAAAAGGTGCCCACAACGTTTTGCTCTACAAATCAAACCGGCCGGCGAGGTCCCGAACGCCCTCGCGACCCTCCTAAACTGCCCCATGCGTTGGCTGGTAGTTACTAGTACAAACCGCTCTACTCGTCCTTGTGGAACTTGGCCGCGAGGAAGAGCTTCTGGAACGACTTGCCGGCGTACCGGTTGACGTGCTCGCAGTACGTGTTCATCTGTTTCGTGATCAGCAGCGACTCGAGGCGCGATGGCTGGTGGACCGACTTGAAAAAGTCCGGGTCCTCCTCGGGCACGACGCGCTCCGAGCCGGCTTCGCGGAGCGCCTTGTTCTCCTCGCGTTGTCGGTTCTGCCACTGCTGGTACGCCGCGCGCTGCTTGGCGAGCGCGCGCTCGTAGCCCTGGAACTTGAAATGCTCCTGCGCGAGCTCATCAGCCCACAGGCTCATGTTCTTTAGGCTGTTCTCCTACAATAACGGTAACCCACAATAAATTGGTGCCTGGGTTTCTCCACGCATGCGAGAGACAGGGCAGTGAACGTACGAGGTAGGCGTTCGTGGCGAGGTCGAGGCGCTCAAAGGTGTTGGCGGCGACGGTTTCGTTCTTCTGGACGAGCTCCTGGACCCAGCAGTGGATGAGCTCGGCATTGTGGATACGGATCGGCAGCTCCTCGAGCACGGTCGTCGAGCGGACGTCGTCCTTGGCGAAGCTCTCCTTGGTGAACACACCGGCCTTGTAGGCGTCGACAAAGCTCTTCTTGAGGCGGAAGGCCTTGAGGCTCAGTGCGCCCTTGCTCGTTTCGGCAGCGTCGTACACGAGGCACACGGCGTTCGGGCCGAGCGACTGCTGGTACTGGAACTGCGCCTGGATCACCGACGCCGTGGAAAACGTGCCCATGACGACCGACTGGTACCAGCCGACCTTGTTGTTGTCCATGCCGACTTCGCGGAGGTTCTTCATCATCTCGATCTGGTACTCGTCCGACTCCTTCTTGCGCTCGCCGTGCGCAGGCGACGGGAAGCTGTTGGTGACCTCCAAGGTCTTGCCGTTGTCCATGCCCAGCAGGGAGCCGGCCACGGACGTCGGCGCGTGCTCGTGGCAGTGCTTGATGATCTGCAGCAACGCGACGCCCTCAATCTCGACAAACTCGACCGGCTCAACGCCCTCGAAGATGTCGAGCGGCTCGTTCGACGGCGCCACCAGGGCCGCGCGCGCCGCAGTGTGGCCGGTCGATCCGTTCTGCGCGGCGCTGGACGCACTGGACGCGCTGGGCGCCGGCGCCGCCACCGGCGCGGGCTTGCTGGGCGCAAACGACGCCGCGCTCTTGATCGCGGTGTTGCTGGTCTGTCCCCACACCATGATATCTAGTCGCTCCTTGGTCTCCTTCCTTCCGTCGTCGTCGAGGGCCGTGCCTTCCTTCCGTGCGTCCTGCCTGGATGAGGGGGTCCAAAGCTCTATCTGGGGGGGCGATTGGTTGACATCTGTGGAGCGCATTATTTGCCAATGATAGCTCGTTTATCTGGATTATAACCAATGACATAGTAGTAGAGAGGCGGATTGGTGGAAATCAGGATGTGAGACCGTGAAAGGCTGCGGTACTTTGGTTGGTTGGTTGGCACTTGACCGAGCCGGTCGAAAAAGCCGCCAAGCGCTGTGTCCCGCGACATTGGCATTGGCTGCGTGACACCTTCCGGTCCCCGTCGTCTCTCTCTCTCTCTACCCACCAAGCAAAGATGCCGCGCTCGAGACGCCAGCGCGTGAAGGCGCTGACCAAGGTCGCGCCCAAGAAGAGCACCGAGCTCAAGCAGAAGGTCGTCGAGTCGATCCGCGAGGCCGCCGACAGCTACACCTCGGCCTACGCGTTCGCGTTCAACAACATGCGCACGAACCACTTCAAGGAGGTGCGCCTCGAGTTCCGCGACAGCCGGTGCGTTTTCTCCTCCTTCTCTGTGTCTCCCTCTCTATCGGAGATGGCGCGGTATTGATGGTATCTCTCTCCACAGTTTCTTCCTCGGCAAGAACAAGGTCATGAAGCTCGCGCTGGGCCGCTCGAAGGAAGAGGAGTACGCCGACAACCTGTCGCGGCTCTCGAAGGACCTGAACGGCAACGTCGGCTTGCTGTTCACGAACCGCAGCAAGGACGAAGTGATCGCGTACCTGGACGCGCTCCGCGTCACGGACTACCCGCGCTCGGGCTTCGTCGCGACCGAGGAACTTACGCTCGAGGCCGGCGAGCTGCCCATGTTCGTCGGTAGTATGGTCGAGTCGCTGCGCACGCTCGGCCTGCCCGTGGACCTCAAGAAGGGCAAGGTCGTGCTCAACCAGAAGCACACGATTTGCAAGGTCGGGCAGACGCTCACGCCCGAGCAGGCGCGCCTGCTCGTGCACTTTGACAAGAAGATGGCCGAGTTCAAGCTCAAGCCGCTGAGCGTCTGGTCCGAGGGCAAGTACGAGCGCCTCGCGGCCGCCTCGGAGAACGCCGCGGCCGACGACAACGGAAGCGACGACGACGAAGATATGTAAATAGAAGACTTACCCACAGTAAGGTGATTTTGTAATCAATTGCATTGTTTGTTTGGTTTCGGTGCGTTGTGTTCGTCTGTACGACTGTCCATTAGAGATTGCGACGATATCCTATGCATCGTAAGACTTCTGTCCCGCTGATTCTGTCCACGTCAGTGGAGCTTGAGGCTCGAGAGCTCGGCGTCGGACTTGCCGTTGCCCCACTTCTCGACGCTGTTCCGCATCTGGAGGATCGGGATGGCCGGGTCGGCCGCGCGGAACACAGAGCTGCCGGCGACGATCATGTTGGCGCCGGCCTTGGCCGCGGCCTCGATGGTCGACGGGCCCAGGCCGCCGTCCACTTCGATGTCGAGCGTCGGGTACTTTTCGCGGAGCGTCTTCAGCTTGGGCATCATGCTCTCCATGAAGCTCTGGCCACCAAAGCCCGGCTCGACCGTCATCACGAGCACCATGTCGACTTTGTCGACCAGCTCGAACACGCTCTCGACGGGCGTGTTGGGCTTGAGCGCGACGCCGACTTTCATGCCAGCGTCGCGGATCTGCTGGATGAGCGCGAGCGGGTTTTCGGTCGCCTCCAAGTGGAACGTGAACTGGTCGCCACCAGCGTCGGCGATGTCGGAGACCCACTGCTCGGGCTTGGCGACCATCATGTGGCAGTCGAAGAAGGCCTTGGTGTGCGGACGCAGGGACTTGATCACGGGCGCGCCCCACGTGATGTTGGGCACGAAGTGGCCGTCCATGACGTCCAAGTGGAGGTAGTCGGCGCCCGCGGCGACGACTTTGAGCGCCTCGTCCTTGAGACACGAGAGGTCTGACGCCAGCATCGACGGGCCGATCTTACACACGCAGCCGTGGCACATGATGGATAGACGATAGGGAGGGCGACGAGAAAGAGAAGGAGGCGGAGGAAATGGCCGTTTGTGAGGACGACGTCGCGCAATGACGTCGTGCAGCGGAGCTGCTCGGATCCCTCATGTGGCAACATCGGTTGACCCTAAATTTGCATTTGACTTCCCGGTAGTCACGATGTGTTGACTACCATTCTCAAAACAAAATTACAAAAATGTCTGTTTTGTAGCCATGTAGCGTAAACACGGACTGTGAGTGGGCAGGACAGGCTGGCGGTTTGGTTTGGCGACAGTCAACATGGGCGACGCAAGCACAAGCACAGGATGGATGGAAGGCGGCAATCACACAAGCACAGAGCGAGGCGAGCGAGTGGCGTGCCCCCAACTGAGCTGGCCCTTCTATGGGCAGCCGTTGAGCAGCGCTTTGCTTCTCCCTGGCCAACGCTGACGTCAATCCTCCGACCCGCTCGGCGGCACGCGGCAGCCACTTGCGCTGCCCTGTCCTCGGTCGCTCAAGTCTCCGACTGCCATGAAGTTCCCTTTACCACGACCGCTCTTCCCGGATCTCGAGGTCACGCCCACGGACGAAACGTCGCTCGTCGCGCTCGTGGACGCATTCATCGACAAACTATTGGCCAAAGAGCACGCGTTCCGCGTCACGCACGCCGGCCGCGTGGACACGCAGCGATGGAAACGGGTTCGATCCGCCGAGCGTTCGGTCGTGTACCGCGAACGCTCGGGCGCAACGAGCGCGGCGTCGGCGTCACAGAACACCGAGGAGACGCAGGCGTCGCACAAGCTCATCCCGCCGTTCCTGCTCGTGGGCGAGGTGCCCGGCTCACTGGATGAGCTGCTGTACGGCTTCACGGCGCCCACGCGCGAGGCAACGCTCATCAAGACGTCGTACGTAGACGACAGCGTCGCCGACGCCGACGTGCTCCATACTATCCGCCGCCCGACGCGCGAGGAGCCGTTCTCCCATGTGACGATCAAGTGGTTCGCCGTGACGATGCACGCGGCGATCCTCGCGCCGCGGGACTTTGTGTACTTGGACGTGATCGGCACGCGCGTCCTCCCGGACAGCGGCGAGCGCATTGGCTATCGGTTCGCGCACTCGATCCCGCTCAAAGGCGCGGGTCCCATGAACGACAAGGGCTTGTTGCGCTCCAATTTCTCGCTCTGCACGATCTTCCGCGACGCGCCCAGCGATACCAATACGATTAGTCCGCACGTCCACGTGTACGGCCGCGCGTTCTTTGAGCTGTGCGGCGCGATCCCGCGCGCCGTGTACACGTACGTCGTGTCGCTCCAAGTGTCCAGCGCGGCCGCGCAGCGGCGCAACGGCCAGCTCAAGAAGCTCGCGCTCGCAGTGCGGCGCGCCGCGGCCCACCAGTGGACGGTCGCCGTGCCGCCGCCGGTTGACGCGCGCGAACTCGACACTCGCTGTGGCGTGTGCTTCAAGGGGCTCCACCTGTTCAACAAGTCGCGGTCCGAGTGCGCGTTGTGCGCGCGCAGGCTCTGCTTTGCGTGCCGCGTGCGCAAGACGCTGAGCTTTCTGGACCAGGCGGCGACGATCACGCGGTGGCGCGTCGCGTTCTGTCGCTTCTGCCTCGAGCAAGCGATCCACGTGCCCTCGGCGTTTGCCGCGACCGAGGAGTTTCTGCCGTCAGGACATGACGAGGGAGAAGAAGGTGGTTTCTACCGCGTGCCCGAGACGCTGGGCACCTCCGCGGCCGCCACACCGGCGTCGACGCTGCGGCATTTTTTCTCCAGCGCATGAGCAATACGTACCCAAGCAACTTCAACACGATTCCGATCAAAAAGGGATGCCACATCCCAAGTAACGACATCAATCGACACGTTTGGACCCACGGCTGGATGTGATGAGTGGATGTACGTGCCGTGAAGTGAGCGCCGCGACTGACTGACCGAGCTGACGAAGAGCCGCTCTGGTGTCCTGGCGGTCGCGTCTTTGGTGACCCGTCCATGGTCTCGGCAGTCAAACGATCTGCCCACATCCTTCCAGCTCTGTGGCGTGTGATCCGGGAGGATGCGCATTCTCTTCCGTCGATGCTCGACATGCACAGGCATGGAACCAGCGGCTGGCGGGTCCCCAGCTTCCTGGCGAACGTAGGGCCGTCAAACGCGTTCGACACCATTGGCTCCACCACAGCGTATACATGTAATAGTGAGAGAGGTGCTCTCTGCTCGACTCTCCATCTTGATATCTTCACTTTCCCAGACCAGGAAGAGCGCATGTTCGAACGTAACCGAACTGTGCGCATCCACTCCAGACACTGTACACGAATGGAGACCGGGGCGAAGGGGTACGGATCAGTGGCGCTGCCGCCATCCCCACCGAACGAGCGGGGAAGAGAAACCAAGATGTGGCGTCGGCTACTAGCACCTCCACACGTATTTCCTTTTCGCGCACCGTGGACCAAGCATTTGAACCCTTCGATGAGTGGAGATATTGCGGGACCGTGAAGTGGGCGTCGTGGTCGACTGACTGGCGGAGCGCACTTGCGTAGTGTAATGGGAGCACACGAACAACTCGCTCCTGGGCGCCGTGGCCCTGGCCTTTGGCCCGTCCACGGCCTCCTGCTTCAAGTGATCCGGCCGCGCCGACATCCTGTGCTCAGTGTCATGCGATCCTTGCGGGATCAGAACCCCGCTTCCGTGTGTGGATGGCTACAGTATGCGGGTGCTCGGCATGGGCGCTGGCATGACACGCAGAGCTAAGGGCCTGAGGTAAAAGCTGTGCGAGCGCTCCCCCGCTTAGTCGCTATTTAGAGCGTCGTTCTGTCCGCGGACCCGCCACTTGTAAAACACGCGCGCTTCGTGCTCCAACGTCTGTTCATTGGGCCGGTTAGCCTGAAGGCGTGATGACTGAGACTCGCTGTGGTGTGGTGCGAAGCAAGAGCCAACCATCGCTGGACGAGTCGTTGCCGGGGATCCGCACACCTTCTACCGAGGCTCTCGCCGCTACCAAACGTAATGATCAAGTTGGCACAAGGAACTGTTCGAGTCCCGCGGGGCGGACGATGCACAGTGAAGAACGACTGTCTGCCGGCGCCTGGCGCATCGTGTGAAGACGGAAGCGAGACCAGAGCTTTGATCGCGTGCATCTGATACTGTACATCCCATGACAATGGTCGGTGGAAGAAAAAAGGACGGATGATATGGGTGCCTTGGGTTCGATTTTTTTTTACGGAGACCTGTTGACATGGGGTAAAAGCAGTGAGCTGCATGGGCCCACGGCGGTGCAGGTTCACTAGGAAACCATGGTCTCACTCCTTTTGACCGGGTTGTACTCGCCCACTGACGTCATCCCGATGGGCCACGCTGTCTTCGGTGCCAGTGGCACTGCCACTGACTGGCTTTGGCGGCGCTCAGTGAGACCATGAGTCCAATGGCCAGCCCGGTCTTCCCGTCGGCGCATCCCGCTCGCCATCCAACAGTACTACAGTTGCGGCGTAGAACCCATCGCGGGAAACGCTTGCCATTTGCCTTGGGCATCGAGTGCGCTGACTGCGACGCCCAGCGTTCTGCGTGGCTGGCGTCGGCTTCGCTCTACGATGCGTCACTTGTGAATCAGGCACGTTGGCAGTATCCGTACCCCATGAAGTTCCCGCTGCCGCGGCCGCTGTTCCCGGCGCTCACGATCTCGTGCACGGACGATGAGGAGTTCGCGACGCTCGAGCGCGAGTTCATCGACAAGCTGCTCCTGGAAGAGCGCGAGTACCGCAGCACCGGCTGCGTCGACGCGCGCAAGTGGAAGCACATGCGCAAGAGCGAGAACGTCGTCGTGTACCGCGAGCGCGCCGGCGAGCGGCGGTCGTCCTCGGCCTCCACGGCGCCGCCGCCGCCGCCGTCCCCGACGTCCTCGGTGCGCAGCGAACCGCAAGACAATGGTCCCAGCCACCGGCTGATCCCGCCGTTTTTGATTGTCGGGAAAGTGCCCGGCTCGCTGGACGATCTGCTGTACGGCTTCACGACGCCCACGCGCGAGTCGACGCTCATCAAGACCTCGTACGTCGACGACGGCGTGGTCGACATCGAAGTGCTGCGAGCGATCGAGCGGCCATCGCTGGCCAAGCCGTTCCGTCACTTGTCGGTCAAGTGGTTTGTGCTCGCGCCGCTCGCCGCGGTCATTGCGCCGCGCGACTACGTGTACATCGACGCGATCGGCACGCGCGTGCTTCCCGACGGCGAGCGCATCGGCTACCGGTTCTCGCACTCGATGAACCTCAAAGGCGCCGAACCCATGCGCGACAAAGGCTTTATCCGCGCGAATTTCACGATCTGCGGCATCTTCCGCGAAGCGCCCAACAACCACGTGGAGATCTACGGCCGCGCGTTCTTCGAACCCGGCGGCGCGATCCCGCGCAGCATCTTCACGTTCGTCGTGTCCATGCAGGTCACGACCGCGGCCGCGCAAATGCTGAATGGACAGCTCAAGAAGCTCGCGCTCGCGGTGCGCCGCTTGGACGCGCGCGCGTGGACTACGGCCGTGCCGCTGCCCGATCGCGCGCGCGAGATGAACGAGTGCGGCGTGTGCTGCAAAAGTTTGCACGTGTTCAACACATCGCGGTCCACGTGTGTGTTGTGCACGCGGCGGCTCTGCCACGCGTGCCGCGTGCGCAAGACCCTGAGTTTTGTGAACGCCGACTACAGCATTAAGCGGCTGCGCGTCGCGTTCTGTAGCTTTTGCGTGGCGCAGGCCATCAGTCTGCCGGCGCAGTTCGCGGCCGCAGAGGAGTTTCTGTCGGGACAGGAAGACTTCTACCGGCTGCCCGAGTCGTTTTGTGGTGGCGCCGGGGCGACGACGATGACAGCGGGAGCGTCCACGATTCCGTCGACCTTTCGGAGCTATTCGTCCGGATACCAAGGGGACTGATGGAGATATATTTGACATCTACTCCAGTTAATTTGAATCTATTACATTGAACGCCCCTCATTTTGTAAAAACACACAATGGGGACATGATACTTTGCATCAATTACAGTTCAAAACCGGTGCGGCTATCCAAATGCACAGCCACCTTTTCCCTCTCACCCATCCGAACAAGACCGACTCGCACTCGCGACAAGAGTGCCGACCGAGCGTCCGTACGCGGCGCCGTTTATCCGTCCACCTCCCCAGCGTGGCGCTCCAATCCCCAATGGGGCCTGTCCATGCGGTCTAAACCAATCAGACTTGGGGACGTCGATCTCTCCTCCCGATGCTCAGATCGGAAGACCAGTGCATGCGTTCCGAGTGGGTCCCTCGAATGCCGCACGAGGGAACGAGCGCCTCATTCCTCAAGTCGCCAACTCACGATGAAGTTCCCGTTGCCGCGGCCGCTGTTCCCGCGGCTGCTGGTCACGCCCTCGGACGAGGACGCGCTGGTCGCGCTCGTGGACGAGTTCATCGACAAGCTGTTGGCGGAGGAGCACGCGTTCCGTATCACGAACGCCGGCCAAGTGGACGAGATCAAGTGGAAGCACCTGCGCAAGAGCGAGGACACGGCAGTGTACCGCGAGCGGTCGGGTTCCAGCAGCTTCGCTTCCTCCTCGACAGGAGACATGGTCGACAGTACCAATGACGCGAAAGACCAGACGACCCACAAGCTGATCCCGCCGTTCTTGGTCATTGGCAAAGTGCCCGGCTCGCTCGACGATATGCTCTATGGGTACACCGTGCCCACGCGCGAGGCCTCGGTGATCAAGACGTCGTACGTGAGCGAGAGCATCGTCGACATTGAAGTGCTGCGCAGCCTGCGGCGCCCGACGCTCGACGAACCGTTCTCGCACGTCACGCTCAAATGGTTCGTGCTCGCGCCGCGCTCGGGGATCATGACGCCACGGGACCACATCTACATCGACGCGATCGGCACGAGGGTGCTAAATCCCGACACCGGAGAGCGCATCGGCTACCGGTTCTCGCACTCGATCCCGCTCAATGGTGCCGGGCCCATGACCGACAAAGGCATCCTCCGCTCGAATCTGTCGGTCTCGACAATCTTCCGCGAAAACACGGAACACAACGTCGTGCACATGTACGGGCGCGCGTTCTTTGCGCCCGGTGGCGCCGTGCCGCACGCCATTTTCACGTTTATCGTGTCGCAGCAAGTCACGAGCGCCGCTGAGCACATGCTGAATGGCCAGTTCATGAAGCTCGCGCTCGCCGTGCGGCGGTCGCTTGCCGGGAAATGGACCGTGGCCGTGCCCCCGCCTTCGTCGGACTCCATGGACGGCTCGAAATGCGGCGTATGCGTCAAGAGCCTCCACGCGCTCAACAAGTCGCGCTCCGAGTGCGTGCTGTGCGCGCGCAAGCTGTGCCAGTCGTGCCGTGTGCGCAAGGAGCTGAGCTTTCTGAACGACGACTTTAGCATCAAGCGCGTGCGGCTCACGTTCTGTGGGCTCTGCCTGCAGCAAGCGATCCGCCTGCCGGCACGATTCGCGGCGATCGAGGAGTTTCTGTCTGGTCAAAGCGACTTTTACCGCGCGCCCGACGTGCTCGCGAGCCCCGCGTCGGCCGGCGCCACGGCCTCGCCGGCGTCGACCATGTTTACCCCGTGATGAGATGGCTACAGTCGATGTGCTCGACATTGAATACCGGTAACTGCATATATATACAACGCATTTTGATAAATAACGTAAATAGACAGCTACATGTTTTGATTGGGTGAAATGCGAAGGTTTGGAGCTGTTGGGCGTGAGCGGTGGAGACACAACAGGAAGCGCCAGCGAACCCGGAAGCAAGCATGGCGTCGGCGTCGGCCTCGATCGCGGACTTGTCGCGCAAGATCTTCCAGCGCCTGCCGCAGCGCCATATCGCGTCGGGCAACAAGGTCATCAGCAAGCAGCTCAAGGGCGAGAAGGTCGCGTCGTGGTTCCAGAAGCCGCTCGCGCTGCGCCTCGGCGGCGACGACCCGAACTTTGCGATCCTGAACGCCGAGCGTGTCGGCCGCCTGGACCAGATGAAGCGACGAGGAAAGACCACGCCCAAGAAGGGCGCAGGCAAGCGCTCCAGCAAGAAGTAAACGGTGTTTGCATTGAAACCAAGTCCAAATTGAGTCGAGAGGATAGAGGGATGCCGCGAATATCGACAGTGAATACAGAGAAAAAAAGAGAAAGACGAGAGCTAGCGAGTGGGTGCGTGGGCCCGTAAGAATGGTCTCCTGTTGCTGTAGGTGTATTACTCTTCTCGTGGCCGATGTTGCAGCTCGCGCTCGCAGTCCATGGCATGGAATGGTCATGGACCTGCGCCAGGTCAATCCGCATCGATCAGTGGGAAGGCCTATCGGCCAACATGCAGTGAGCTGGCAAGAAAGCAAAGCGAATCGAGCTCACACCACGGAGTGTGCATTTCACTCAACGCGTTCTTCTATCACGTGCTGTCGTTGAAGGGATCAATCAAGTCAAGACGATGTCTTTTGAACGAATTCATTTGCCACGACGTAGCGTAGCGCGCAATTGATGATAAATAGCTTCTCCATCGACGGGAGGCAACGACGTTGGGAAGGGAGCGGGTCGGACCACACGCCATGGCACGAGTCGTGCCGGTGGGTGGCACAGCACGTCTTAAAAAAATGCTTGCTTGCAGTTGGGTTGCTTTGGGTAACAGTTAGAAGTTGGCCGACCAGCAGCGCTTCTTCTTGCCGGGGCGGTCCGGCAGGTGCGCAGCGATCGACTCTTGCGCCTGCTCGGGCGTGAACTCGTCCAGGAACGGCAGCGTTGGCCCCGTCCGCGCGGGTTTCGCCTTGGTCTTGAGGGCTACCTCCGTCTGTGCGCGCAACCTACTGAACATCCATACAGAGTTAGTATCCACATTATGAGCATCACAATCGAGACGAAGACTTGAACGTACGGTAGTTGCGGCTTCTCGAGGCAGCGCGGACGCTTCATCTGGGGCGTCGCGACGTCCATCATGGTGTGTGGCGTGGTCGCAGCGGTGGGCTTCGCTGGCAGTGTGCGGTGCGCTTGGTGAATTCTCAACTGACCGTTGGTGGCCGTTCACTGGTGACACCACCCGCCTGGGTTTTGTTGTTCCTCGGGGATGGCAGCGGTGCCTGGGACCTGGCGCATGAGCAGCACCGCCATGGCCCGCAGCTGTGGGACGAGGTCGAGCGCATTCTCTTCCAAGGCCACATCATCTGGCAGCCAGACCCACTTTCCAGGAAACGTGCGCGGGTAAATGGGCTTGCCATCTGCCA
>JAADXJ010000645.1:0-16950 GCA_023337735.1 Pythium biforme
CACGATATTGGTGTGTTATTCCATGAAACGGACTTCACATTCACTGGCGGGACATGCCATCCAGTCAAGCAGTCTACCATAGTTGTGTCTGACCTGCCAAAGTGACCGAGCGACACTTCCCGCACTTGTTGAAGCTGGAACTGGGACCAAACAGAGGTCGAATCCTAACGTTTCTAAACGCGGTACGACCATAGGACTAACAATGGAAGATAGACGAGCAGATCTCCCGTCTGCTGTCTCTTTCGGGCGGTGGACCGCTCACGCTGCAGCGGACCGAGTTTTGTGAGTGGTGACCAGCAGCGAAATTTCTCGCCGCCGCCCCCATCAACAACCAAAAACAAATCACGGCCTCGGTCGGCGTGGAAAAGAACGGTTCTCCGCTTTTGCGGAACGGTTCTTTCGGCGGACGTCCACTGTGTACCTACACATGTGAGCTGCATCGACCCAGACTCCGGCTCTGGGTCAGACAGAGCTCCTCCCCAGCGAAGTACAGTACCTCCCCGTGATGATACTACCAGAGCTTCCGGTGGCGGCGTACAGTGTAAGCAGGAGGAGGTGGTGGCGGTGGCGCCTTCTCTGGACGAAGAGGCTCCCATCCCGTCGCCTCTGTGATTTTCCGTGACACGTCGCTCACGAAGCCGCCAGCACGGCGCGCGGACGGTTCCAGGATTGGTCCACTCCCGCATGAACGTGGTTTAGGCGGTCGTGGTTTGCTGACCTTGCTTGTGACACGCGCAGCGACGAAAACGTCTCTACATGTACACCAGGTCGCGGTCAAGTCCGAGTGACTGTCCTCCCGTTTGCACGACAAACGCACTGCAACTGTGGCAAGGAGATTGACCATCAACCGTTGATGGTGATTCAATGGACGATCGTATGATGGGTAAACCGCACCGTGAGCTACAGTCAAATTCCCGGAAGCTGCGCGCATGCTTCGTGGGGTCGCGGAAGCCTCCGCCCACGAATGTGTCTTCCTAAGGTGGATCGCATCGCCTTCTGAGTCCACACAATGTCGCATAGTGCGAAGCGAAAGCAACTACACTGTCTTCATGCCAATAATGCTTGCTGGAGGGCCCGACTTGGTATACCGACACAAGTTGCAGCCCTTGGTAACCACACCAAGAGCGCGAAAGCTCCTCTTCTTTGAGAGACCTAGGTGATGCATATACCGAACCATGGCGCGCCATGCGCTTTTCACCATCGACGAGTATGATACGCCAAAAAAAGGGTGGTTCGGCTCGACCAGGATCATATGCGGAGTTCATTGCCCTGGAAGCTAGCTCCATTCAATTTAGATTGAAGGATAACGGAGATGGAGATGGCAAGCGCGGGGCCCACAAGGTGTCAGCTGCGCTGGCCTTCCCGACACACAAACTATCACCATAAACGTCTAGAACTGTTTCGAATGTGTACCAGTGTGTAAGACCGTCGGGTTGTGAGGACGAATCTGTCTGTGCTAGCGGTAATGGCATGCTTGGACGAACGAAGAGAGTGTGGCTGCGATTGCGACCCACATTCCTTTTTCTGCGACATGTGCGAAAAACGTTGCCCCATCAGCAAGAGTGATGGTCACCAATTCAAGATGCATGAATTCGGCAAGCTCAGTTAGACACCCCTTGCCTCCACAGCCTCGGAACCAACATCGATCTTGCCTTTGGTCGTTCGATCCGTACAATTGTTTGATGGCTCCCCAAACGCTGCAAAGTACCCGGCGCTTAGGCGCTGCTCGTCGTCTGCCAGCAGCTTGGCCGTGAGCAGGTTCTCGGCTGTGAACGCTCTGAAGTTGAGGCGGAAGCGACGCTGCGTTGTAAGAGGCGTTTCCATCCGCTGACCAAGCTTTCGGCATGCACAACGGTTATTCATGACAGCATGAGAGCTGTTGTGGCTACCACCCCGTGGGCAGCCACTCAGGTACACGTCCAGGCTGGATCCTGCTGACGAGCGTCGAGGCTGTATGTTTCCAATACGTCCAAAGGCGATCTCATCGTCGTGGCTCGGGTCCTCACTCACATTAGCTGGTGCAAGCAGTGCCAACGGCTGACAGGCTAGAACGTGTTCGGCATCAAACACGTAGTGGAAGCCGCTGTCCGCAAACGCTCGCACGTGTTTGGTGTGGTGCAAAAAGCCGCAGTCCATCAGCATGTTGCCCAGGCGAATAGCTTCGCTTCGAAAGACATACTTCGATGTGTACAGTCGTTGAACCAGGCTCGCGCCTGGAAAGCTAAGCTGTTGATGCACAGTGATAGCTGTCCTTCCGCGAGCACCGTCATCGTTCATCTGGTTCATGAATTCGAGAGCAAAGGGTGCACTCAGTTCTTCCTGAATGACCTCCAGACACGCCAATAGTGCCTGCGCCGACGGTCGCATCCGTGGGTCGGTGTGCCAGGCGACTTGGATCAGATTGCGCAATTCGGAGGGAACGAGCGGGTCTATTGGCGGTCGGTGACCAGCGATAACCAACTCGAAGATATCCGAGTCACGCGGGTCAGGATCGTCACGACCAGTCGTTGACGTTCTCGCGTTTCTGGAACCGAGAGCGTGCCTGCCTTTACCGGGATGGAAAATGTCCCACATCGTCATGGCAAGCGAGTATATGTCGGCTGCTTCCCCGTAGATGTGCGTGCCAGCATGATGCCCTCGGACCACTTCTGGCGCCATGTGAAGTGCCGCTACCATGTTGTTTGAGGTCGCGATAACCTCCAGCACCGTACGTCCCGTTGCATACTGCTGGGTGTTACCACTTAGTGAACGCACGGTTGGTGTTCGTGACGCGCCAAAGTCCGTGAGCTTGACGGTGCCATTGTCATCAACCAAGAAGCTGCTGGGCTTGATATCACAATGAACAAACGCTGGCGAGAAGCTATGCAAGTACGCGATCGCACGTGTTGCATCGATCATGTAGCCCAAGTCGATCAGCAGCTGTTGACGGCGTGGCGATACGTTACATCCGAGGCGCTGACGAGCGCCTTGGATATCCTGTAAGGAGGCTTGGCAGAGCTCCGTGACGAGGCATATGTTGGGCGGACACACACATAAGCCGTGGAACTTGAGGATGTTCGGATGGATAAGTGCACCACACAGAGCTGCTTCGTGGGAGAACTCGGCCACGGTCTCTTCGGTAAAGTCGGTCGGCATGTACACCTTGATGGCCACTGGCATCTTCTTGGTGTGCAAAAACCCTCGATACACAGTGCTGGTGCGCCCATCTTTGGTGACCTCGGAGATCGGTTCCCGCACTTGAAGCCGCGCAAAGTCGATGATGTATTTGCGATGCATTTCGATCAACACGTGGAGCCCTTGCGACGAAACGCGCTCGTCGATCTTGCCATGCTTCCGACGGAATATTTCTTGGAGCTCCACCGCGCGCTTACCGATGCCTCGCCAGTGCTCCGTGTCAGCGCGAAGGACGTGCCACACACAGAGCGGTAGCAGGGTCGAGTGTGCCGTGATGAGCCAGCCGACGACGTTCGTCGTGTTCGTGTGGCCACGATGATAGACTTCGGCCATCCAGTACATCATCAACACCAAGCTGACAACGTAGATACATAAGAAGCGGAACGACCAGGCGCTCGCGCGAGCCGGCGGGGACGCAACGAGGTACAGCAAGTAGAGGCCGACAAGTGATCGGCTGGCCATTAGCACCCAGTAGCACACACGCTGGTTGGTTGGTGTTGCCACGGCGCTGAGTAGTACGACCACGGGGACGGTATACATCGACAGTAGCAGGGTGAGGCAAATGGCGCGGCGCAGCGCACGCGCCGAGAGACTGGGCTGGAGCATATAGATCGGCACAAGAAGCGCGTTCATGAGCTTGATGTCGACCACGAGCTCCATCGTGAACCGACTGTGGTTCACGACAAAGTCCCGCACCACCAGCAGCGTGCCGTAGCCCGCAATGAATGTCAGATTCGCACCACCGAGGAGCCACAGCAGTGGCTCAAACGCCGCTAGCACGATGTTGTGGGCAGCGTTCGCGTCGCCGCGAAGTGCGCGCTGGCGGTTGCATCGGATGCGCACGAGCAAGAAGGTGCACAGGAGCACCATGGCCCCCCACGTGACGATGAGGTTGATCGAGAGGCTCTGGGACGACTGCTTGCGGCCGGCGATGATCGCCTGGATCACCTTGAGCCGCGTGTCGTAGATTTCTTCGGCGGGCATGGTCGATGGGAAGCTCGAGTCGTTTAGCACAGTGAGGAGCTGGAGATAGTAGGACGCATCGAAGATTGGCGGTTCCGGAACGGTCGGGAGCGGTGGTCGTGCCGACGATGAACCCATGGAGACGGCCATTTGGTGTGGAGACGGGTTCTGGTGGGAAACAGAGAAAACCGAAATGAAGCGGACGTGGTCGTGCTCGTGCCCCGGCAGAATCACGATTGGTCAACACGTCGGAAACAGTCCCTCGGCGGCTTTGATGGAGACGCTGGCTCCACCGACGAAAGACAAATACTAGCACATTCGCTTCGCGTGACTTCCTACAGGCCTCGTCAAAAAGCAGTCGTTTTATTAGCGCTGATAGCTTGGACACACGTACCGGCAAAGGCCTTGGATACATGATCCGGAAACAGATCCCCAGACAATTCCGCAGAAGCCACGGAACACTTGAGAAACTTCTTGTAGATCGATCGCACTGTGGTTTGGTGGTCACTTCAACTTGTGGTGCAGCCAACCCGCTTCTACTGTCTTGTCTAGGAATGATATCGCGTGGAAAGAGAGCGGCACGCCTGCTAGTTTCAGACCCCTTCCCCCCTCCGAGACGCTGAGAAGTATCCTGTGGGCAAAGCTAATACCTACTGGTGTGCTGCATGGACGCACACAATCGGCGTTGAATGGGCCTATAGAACACTTGCTGCGTGTCTGTATTGCGAAAAGAACTGGCCGATGGGATGCCTCTGCTGCTTTTGCGGATGGCACGGCACACCGCATTCGTTCCATGACGACCCCTTGATTCGTGGATGACGCCCACGCGAATGACAATCAATGGTCTGGAAGAGTGGACGTGCAGAGGACCATACTGTGCGCAGCATGCGTACCGCTACATTCCTAATCACTTTCTGAGAACATTGTATGTAAAAATACAGTGGAAGACTGGCACAAGCTACCAGGCAGTCGAGCCATTCATAACAAGTTACCTTTCCCTTCCCCCAACTCTGACTGGCGCGTAAATTAACTCCGACTGATACACACAATACGAAAATATCGGACAAGTTCCTCCACACACTTACACAATCTCGTTGACCCCGGCCGTGCCTTTGCGGCCCTTGCGGTCCTTGTGCGAGGGCTCACCAAGTGCCTCGAAATGGCCCGCACCCATGCCGATCGCACTGTTCGGCTGGTCGTCCGCCAAGAGCCGCGCCGTCAGTTGGTTCTCGGCTGAGAAGATCTTGAACTTGAAGCGGAATCGATTCTGCGTGCTGCGTTCGGTCTCAATCCGCTGGCCCAACTTGCGGCACGCGCACCGCGATTCCATCAGCGCACGCGAGGAGCCCTGGCTACCGGTCCGCGGGCGACCACCGACGTACTCGTCGAGACTGGGCCCTAGGGAGCGCCGGCTGGGCTGGGCCATGGCGGGAGGTTGAGGCATACGTACAGCATCAGCACCACCGTTAGGAGCCAACTCGTCGTAATCCGACTCGAGTAGCGCGAGTGGCTGACACGCGAGCACTTGGGCAGCGTCAAACTTGTACTGTGAGCTCGTGTATTCAAAGCCCCGCGCGTGCTTGGTGTGATGAACAAAACCGCAATCCATGAGCATGTTGCCTAGGCGAATGGCCTCGCTCTGCGAGCCCACCGCGTCCCAGAGACAGAGTCGCTCGACGGCCTGCGTACCAGCGAAGCTTTTGACATCGCCAGTGGACGCTGACTGGGTCTGCCCCAGTCGAGCGTTGGTGTGCATCGCGTTCATGAGCTCGAGCGCCAACGTGGCACACAGCTCCTCCTGAACGATCTCCAGTGACGTGACCAGCACCTGCGCAGACGGCCGCGCACGCGGATCGGCGTGCCACGCTGCCTCGATCAGATCACGTAGGCCCATCGGCACCAGCTGGTCAATGGGCGGCCGCTCGCCAGCGAAGACGCGTTCGAAGATCTCGATGTCACTTGGAACGTTCTGAGGGCGACCGCGCGTGCTGCTTGCGTTCGCTGGGTACTTGGTCTGACCCGGGTGGAGAATGTCCCACATCGTCATTGCAATTGAGAACATGTCGGCGGCTTCACCATAGTAGGAGCTCCCGGCGTGCTGGGCGCGGATCACTTCGGGTGCCATGTACTGGACCGAATGCTTGGCGAGGTTCCCGGGTATTTCGAGTTCGATGCGGCCCGTTCCAGCCGAGGACTGCGGATGCAAACCCCCGGTGGTCGCGTTCGCTGGTCGAACAGAGAGTGTGCGGGACGCGCCAAAGTCCGTGAGCTTGACCGTACCGTCATCGTCGACCAGGAAACTGCTGGGTTTAATGTCACGATGCACGAACGGCGGCGAGAAGCTGTGCAAATACGCAAGAGCGCGGGCGGCGTCGATCATGTTGCCAATGTCGATGAGCGTTTGCTGGCGCCGGAGGGGCACAGCTTGGCGCTGCCGAAGACGAGCTACGTAGGTATCCTTGAGCTCTTTGAGGGAGCCTTGGCACAGCTCCGTGACCAAACAAATGTTGGGCGGGCACACACAGAGGCCGTGGAACTTGAGGATGTTCGGGTGGACCAGCGCGCCGCAGAGCGCCGCCTCGTGGGAAAACTGAGCCACGGTCTCTTCTGTAAAGTCCGTCGGCATGTACACCTTGATGGCTACGGGCGTCTTCTTCGTGTGTAGAAAGCCACGGTACACGACCGACTTGTTGCGGCCATTGCCAGTAATGGTGATCGGCTCGTAGATCTCGAGACGCGCAAAGTCGATGATGTACTTGCGGTGCATTTCGATCAATACATGAAAGCCTTGGGAGGACACGCGTTCTTCGATCGTGCCGCTCTTCCGACGAAACGTATCCTGGAGCTCCACGGCGCGCTTGCCGATGCCGCGCCAGTGCTCCGTGTCGGCGCGCAGCACGTGCCAGACACTGAGGGGAAGCAGCGCCGAGTAGATCGCGATGACCCAGCCGAGCACCCTTGCGGCCTCGGCCTTGCCGCTGTGATACGCGAGGCTCATCCACCCCAGCAGCAGTGCCATGACCACGCCGTACAGGCATATCAACCGGAACGACAACACGCTTGCGCGTGCCGGCGGGTACACGACGAGGTACATCAAATAGATGACAATCAGCGACCTCATGCCCAGCAGCGTCCAGTAGCACATGGGCTGGTTGCCCCGCGTCGCCACGGCATTGAGTATCACGACGACCGGCACGGTGTACATCGACAGCACAAGCGTTTTGCCGAGCGCGACCCAGAGCGCGCGCACCGACAGACTTGGCTGTTGCATGTACGTCACAACGAGCAGTCCGTTGAGGAGCTTGATCCCGATCGCGAGCTCAATGGTCACACGAAAGTAGTAGTCACCGACATCGCCCGTCAACAGCAACGTGCCAAAGCTCACGATGAGACTCAAGTTGGCGCCACCCAAAAGCCACAGAAGGGGCTCAAACGCCGGCAGCACGATCTTGTCGGCGGCTTCGGCGTCCCCCAAAAGCGCACGCTGGCGGTTCCGACGGATGCGCACGAGGAGGTAGACACAGAGCAGCGCCATCGACACGAACGCGACCATGAGATTGATCGAGATGCTGTGGGCCGACTCCTTGCGGCTCGCGAGGATCGCCTCGATGACTTTGAGCCGTGTGTAGTAGATCTTTTGGGGCGGCGTGGTGGGCGGAAACCCGGCGTCGCTCAACACGCTATCGAGCGTGGTCTGGTACGACGGATCGAAGATCGCCGGCTCGGGTACGTGGGGCAGCGGCGGGAACGACGCCGGGCCCGGCGTCGTTGGAGTAGAGACGTTCCCCTCGAGAGCGCGGAACATGGGACGTGGTCGTTGGTTGGTGAAAGACAGAATGGTCGATTGCTGGTAAAAGGCGAGCAGGCCACGGATGGTCCTCAGCGTGACGCCCCGAGAAGGTTGAGGCTGGCTAGCTGGGGCATGGTCTCTGTTTGGGCTACGCACTCACACACCTCGGCGTAAAACCCTCTCCTCTGGTGCGCGTCGTCGCGATGGACCCGCAGATCAGGCGTGGGCGTCGTGGAAGGAAAATGTCCGGAAGGCTCTTGTTTCTGTCGTGTTTAGACGGTCTTTCCCGTTGAAGACAGTGGTCTTGCCTCGGAGTCCATGGACGAAATGGCCACGAGATCTGGTTGGCAAAAAAGAGCCCTTCAGCTGAGGTGAGCCAATCAGACTCGAATGATCTTGAAACGACGTCCCAGCGTCGTCCCAGCGTCGTCCCATATATGAACTGCGTACCGTGTATGGCTCCTCCTCGTTGGATCTGCCACTCGCTGAACTATCCATTTCTTCTGCGGCGATGAACTTGCGACTCGAAATTCCGGGGGGACACGCTGGCACTGCGGGCGTTTTGGCGTGTGGGGCCATGCTGCCTTCACTGTTCAGCTCGACAAGAACGGGCAAGTGGTACAGTACCTTGCCAGGGTCAGGCACTTCCCACTGGGGGAAGCTTCTTGGAGCACGCGCTCCTTGTCCAGTGTGGGTCATGTACCCGCCGCGTATGTTCATTCTCCGCCATGGAAAGATGGATCCTGTGTGCAAAATTTCAAGCCGAAATCTTCCACCGTCCTCCCCGGAACGAGACGGTCGTCGATGGCGGAACATGCCATCATCATAGCCGTCTTTCCAGGAAGATGACGCCTCATCACCACCGAGAGACAGTGTTCTTTACTGCCGATCGAGTCGGCACTGTAGCAATTGGAACACAAGCGTCATGACACGACAATAGGTCCCTCCAACGACTAGTTGCCATCATCATCACGGAGTGGCCACCGCGAACGTCGAGCGCTTGTTTTGTAGCAAAATCTGGCGCGGGGGCAGCACGTTCTTTTTAGTTGAAGCTCCCACGCACTTGCACCGCGGATTGACGTCCCAGGCGGCTAACCGGCGGCTTTGTCGTATCCGCCTGGGCTGTGGCTACGATCAGATCATGCAGCAAGCGACTGGGCCTCGTCCAAGTCGACGCGCCGAACCTGAGTCCCCCCGAAACCACAGACCATCTCGATCCAGGCCCCTGGCTGCCTCGTAGGCACCGATTGGTCCAGTTTTTTGCAAGTAATCCCAAATATATGTCGCGATCAGGTGAGATGTATGCAATGCAGCATGTTTTGGGCAGATGTGTCGTGTCACATTAAACATTCCCATTTTCGCATACTACATACAGTATGCAAGCAAACCAGCATATCTCAAATCTGTACTGGAATAAAACACACAGCAATTAAATAACGGCACACTCACACGTTGGTGGTTCCGACGGATGCGCGCGAGGAGGTAGACACAGAGCAGCGCCATCGACACGAACGCGACCATGAGATTGATCGAGATGCTGTGGGCCGACTCCTTGCGGCTCGCGAGGATCGCCTCGATGACTTTGAGCCGTGTGTAGTAGATCTATTGGGGCGGCGTGGTGGGCGGAAACCCGGCGTCGCTCAACACGCTGTCGAGCGTGGTCTGGTACGACGGGTCGAAGATCGCCGGCTCGGGCACGTGGGGCAACGGCGGTGTCGACGCGTTGACGTGCAGAATGGGATGTGGTGAACTCGGCTGGCAAAAGACGGAATCGTTGTGCTTTGGATAGGCGCCGGCGTAGAGGCTAGCAGTCAGTGCGCGACGACCTCGCAAGAGGGGGCGCTGGATGCAGAATCGGGTTTCTCAGTGCCTGGCTGCTTTGGCTTCCGTTGGTCAGTGAGGACTTGCGTGTCGTCCAGACGCGTGGAAGGAAAAAGGGTGGATTCTTCCACCACTCGTCAGGACAGAAATGATTGGTGCATAAGTGAACTTCAACACGTCTTCGACGAATCAGAAGTGAGTCTCGCCGAATTGCGGATCTTGAAAGGCCATTGCGATGGGTTCATGGAGCGGCAACAGTAGATGACGACCACCGCTGCCTTAGGTTTTGTTCCTTGTACACGGCAGGATAGCTTCAATCCCTTGGATAGAATGTCCTATCCTGATCTGCAACAGCGAGTACTCACGCGAGATGGGAAAGAACGGCGCTTCTCTTCCACGGCGAGCGGTCGACAATTGATCGGCACGCAAACGACTGCGGGCACTGCGAAGGCGTGACGCGTCACAGGGGCTAGAGCTGCAGATAGACTTCCCTGGGGACAGTACCAGCGGTTAGTGGACAATACTACAGTAAGACACCGTTGTGGTTTTGAAACAACTCGGTTCAAAGCAGGTTGACACCTGTTGCTCTTCGATGCGGCTCCATGGCGAACTGGACGACAGACAACCGTCATTGGCGGCACCTGTCCGACCAGAGATGCGGGGCAACGGCGTTCTCTCTTTGAGCGACGAGGGCGCTCGGGGAAACAGTGGATGAGTGTAAGTGTCGTCATGACTGGTGTGCCCTTAACAATGCCACGGTGATGACTCGCCCTCGCCCAAGAGTCTCTCTGAGTCAGAGACAAGATAGCTCCTTCGAAGGTCGGGCTCCATAGTACAGTGCTACAGTTGTTCAACGAGGAGGCCTTGTCGTCATCACTACGTGACTCCCAACGTGAGTGCCCGAAGGACAAATAGAGCCACAGTGCATTCGTGGAGAGATCAGAGAACATTCCGTTTCATTGAAGAACCCACCAGCACTGCCTACGCACCGAGAAGGCTCCATGTACCTACGTACCGATGCGCCGTACACCACATGCCGGTCTCTTTCCGGTGCTACGCACGGCGTACTAGGCTGCCTCGCTGGCCGCTCGCCCGATCCGCCCCCGTCGCTTATCCGACGGTTCGCGGCACGAAGCGAAGTCGGCTTCGCCCGTGCCGCTCGTGCTGGTCGCGTGCTGCATATCGTTCGCCAACAAGTTGGCCGTGAGCAAGTTCTCGTCCGTGGCGACCTTGAACTTGCGACGGAAGCGGCTGCGCGTCGTGCGCTCTGTGGCGATCCGCTGACCCAGTTTGCGGCACGCGCAGCGACGCTCCATGAGCGCGTGCGAGCTCTGGCTGCCTCGCGCGATGTACGCGTGGAAGCTCGATCGAGCCGAGCGTTGCTCGTGGCGTCTTTGAGTCTGTGGACGCGGCGCGGTGGGCATGCTGTGGTCGCCCGTGTCGTGGTCGGATTCGAGCAACGTGATCGACTGGCAGGCTGCGATCTGATCAATGTCGAACACGTACTGGGCGCCGGCGTACTCGAAGCTGCGCAGGTGCTTGGTGTGGTGTAAGAAACCGCAGTCCATCAACATGTTGCCCAGGCGGATGGCCTCGCTCTGGGACTCGACAAAGTCGCCAATACGCAGCTTCTCGACGGCCTGCGTACCGGCAAAGCTGGTCTGCTGGGACGACTGGTGGGTCGTGTGGCTCCCACCACGTCCGCGCTCGTTCAGTTCGTCCATGAGCTCGAGCGCGAACGACGCGCACATCTCTTCTTGGATCGTTTCGAGTGCCGCCACAAGCGACTGTGCCGTGGGCCGCTCGCGCGGATCGGCGTGCCAAGCGGATGCGATCAGCTCTTTCAATCCAGCGTGGATGCGTGGATCGATGAGCGGCCGAAGGCCGGCAAACACCAGCTCAAACACTTCCGAGTCGCGCTGATGGCCGTAGTTGGCGCGACCAAACGTTGACTGGCTCTTAGTGGTCGAGCCCAACGGGTACTTGGCCTGCCCTGGGTGGAGAATATCCCACATCGTCACGGCCAACGAGAAGACATCGGCGGCTTCGCCGTAGATAGAGGTACCAGCGTGGTGCGCGCGGATGACTTCGGGTGCCATGTACTGGGCCGTGTGCTTGACCAGACTATTGACGACGCCAGGGACGTCAAGCACCGTGCGACCCGCGGAGGATTGTGGGGGCTCCAATGCAACCCCTGGTTTTGCGGCACCCTCTTGGTGCTGGTGGCCGCTGGTGGCGCGAACGGCTAACGTCCGGGACGCGCCAAAGTCCGTGAGCTTGACCGTACCCTCGTCGTCGACCAGGAAGTTGCTCGGCTTGATATCACGATGCACAAACGCCGGGGAGAAGCTGTGGAGGTAGGCGAGCGCGCGTGCGGCGTCGATCATGTACCCGACGTCGATGAGTAACTGCTGACGACGCAGCGAGAAGGTGTACCCGCGTCGAACGCGAGCGATGTGGGTGTTGGCGATGTCTTGAAGTGAACCTTGACAGAGTTCTGTGACAAGGCAGATATTGGGCGGACACACACACAAGCCGTGGAACTTGAGGATGTTCGGATGGACCAGCGCGCCACACAGAGCTGCTTCGTGGGAGAACTCGGCCACGGTCTCTTCGGTAAAGTCCGTCGGCATGTACACCTTGATGGCCACTGGCATCTTCTTGGTGTGCAAAAACCCTCGGTACACGGTTGCGGCATTCTCTCCATCCCCGACGTCGGCGATCGGCTCGCGCAACTGGAGGTGCGCAAAGTCGATGATGTACTTGCGGTGCATCTCAATCAATACATGTAACCCTTGGGAGGACACGCGCTCGTCGATCTTGCCGTTTTTGCGACGGAATGTGTCTTGAAGCTCGACAGCGCGCTTGCCGATACCTCTCCAGTGTTCGGTGTCAGCCCGAAGCACGTACCAGACGCACACGGGCAGCACCATCGAGTACACGGTGATGGCCCAGCCAAGCGCCTTGGCCGTCTCGATGCGACCCTGGTGGAACGCCTCGGCGATTGAAAAGATCATGCACATCATGCTCACGACGTAGAGGCAGAAGAGGCGGAACGACCAGTTGCTCGCCCGCGCTGGCGGGAACGCGACGAGGTACAACAGATAGACTGCCACTAGCGCGCGCGTACCCATCAACGTCCAGTAACACATGCGCTGGTTCTCCTTCGTCGCGATCAGACTGAGTAGTAACTCGACAGGAACGGTATACCCGGAGAGCAGCAGCGTCTGGTAGACGGCGCGGCGCAGTGCGCGCAGCGAGAGGCTTGGTTGCAGCATGTACATGGGCACGAGCAGGCCGTTGAGCTGCTTGACTGCGACCGCGAGTTCGATCGTCAGGCGGTTCTGGTTCACTAAACAGTCGCTGGCGACCAGCAAGACGCCGTACGTGAAGATGAATGCGAGGTTCGCGCCGCCCAAAATCCACAACAGCGGCTCAAACGCCGGCAACACAATCTTGCGTGCGGCGTCGGCGTCGCCCTGGAGCGCGCGGAGGCGATTGCGGCGAATGCGCACGAGTAGAAAGCCGCACATGACCACCATGAGCAGCCACGCGACCATGAGCGTGATCGAGAGGTTGACAGACGTTGCCTTGAGATCCGCGAGGATCGCGTTCACGACCGTGAGCTGCGCGTGGTAGACCGCTTCGGCGGGCATGGTCGGCGGGAAGCTCGAGCCATTGAGCACGGCCATGAGGTTGGCATCGTACGGCGCATCAAAGATCGGTGGCTCGGGGAGCGGCGGTAGCGGTGGGAACGGCGACACGGAGGTCATTGCCACGACTGGAGGCGTGGAGATGGTTCCTTGCAGCGCACGGAGCATGGAACCGTTTCCGTGCGGCGCTGACAGAAACGAAGTGGGCGGAAGCAGTGCGAGGAGAAGTGAAAGAGCGCAGCGTTGTGGTGTTGAACGGGCCACCGCGTGGTGTGTCTGTTCAACACATGGGAGAGGATCTGGGTCCTGCTTCCTGGAGCAGCGACGATTCCGAAACGTCCGCGACGCTCCCACGACGCCAGAACATGCCGCTGTCCCGCCTGCTGACTCCATTGTCTATCTATTTTTCGGGGCATTGCCCCGCGGGTCACCCGCAGCGGGTGCGTTGCACACATCTGACGCTTTCAGCGGCGTCGATTTCCCTGGAAGGAACTGTGCTCGAGAGAAAGCGCGTGAGACCATCCTGGTGCAAATGAACTTCACAATGAAGCATCACGTGCGACAAGTTCTGGTAGGTGGCTAGAAAGTGCGACTTCAAGAACGGTCCGCCCAATCAGGATCTATGGATCTTGAAAGGTCGTGGTGGGTCGCCACCCTCTGTTCCACGGAGCTCCACTGTACTAGAGCTCGTTTGTGAGCTCTTGCAGCACACTGGCCGAGATCATTCGTGGTAGTCCATCGTCCTTCGCTTCAAGTGCAAAGACAATGGTGACGCGCCCGTGTTGTGCTCAAACGACTGGCGTGCCGTCAACAGGCATTGCGTGCCGTGGAAGTTTGCGCTTTCGTCCCACGCCAGCGGCGACCGCGTCGACTTGCTCCGAGTCGCCCACGGCTGGAATCCAGCTGAAGGCAAAGCATCTGCGCTCGACGTTCGCGCACCCCGGCCTTCCCGACCTTCGAATTTCGAAACGCTCAGTGGAATCTGCTTCGGGCCAGCAGAAGCGCAGAGCTTTTAACACGGAGGAACGCCCGCGGTAAGTTCTTCTTTGGTTGCAGAGGACCCTTTGCCTCGCGGTACATGAACCGACGTAATGGCTTTGGGAAGCACTGATGCTTACTCTTCTTACTCTTCACACAGTACCCGTCGGGTTCATGTCTATCTCACTAGCGACAGAGAAGGAACCTCGACCATGTCACTTGTGCTTTTTGCTCACTTGCTCAAGAGTTCCAAACCGCTCACTATGAACCCATCAGACGCCAATCCGACCGACGCGCTGCCGCCGCCCGTGGCGCAGCATCCAGTCGCGCCCCGTCGGCCCAACACGAGCCCCCACACGCTCAAGGCCATCGTGGTGCTCGGGTACGGTCTGATGTGATTTCTGTGTCTGGCGCTCATCGCCCACTTGCGCCACAACCGCTCGGACGCGCTCAAGGGTAACAGCAGCGCCGCGCGGCGCATCATCCTCCCGGCGTTCGAGCCGTTGCTTTGGATTCTCGGCGCCACGACCGGTGCGTTCTCGGTCTCGCTGTTTGTCATGCTCGTGCTTAAGGTCTTTGACAACGGCATGCCCAAGATCGCGGCCGAGTACTTCTACTCCGGCCACCAGTTTGTCTTCCTGGTGGTCATGGTGCTTATGCATCAGAAATCAGTCCGCTTGCCGGCGCTGCGCCGCTGTGTGCTGGTCTCCCTCGTGCTCTCAACCTACACGATCCCTTTTGTGGTCTATACCTCATACTGGGGCAATCGAACCCACGCCGACACCTACTTCCAGATCCAGCGCGCGCTACGACTCGGGCTCGTCGCGTGGTACGTCTACATCATCGTTTTCCCGCCGAGCCGCGCAAGTAAGCGTTCGATCCGCGAGTTCTGCGCCTTCAGGTTCGGGTACCAGGCCTTCTCGCTGACGGACGCCGGCTACTACGACACCGGGTATACGCCGACCAACTGCGCGCTGCTCTGGGCCGCGCTGACACTGCGTGTGATCTGGCGCGGCGTGGACCAGCGCGCGTGTGCCTTACAGAGTGTGTTCCGTCGGAAGCACCAGATGCACGAGCACCAATGTCCCAAGGCCTCCATGTGCTCCTCGAGATGCACAGCGGGCGCGAGCGCCGTCGTGTACAACGGCCTTCTCCACTCGCGCACGCCTGTGGCCGCCAAAGTGTACACGCTACTGGCGCTCACGGACGACGTCGTGGTCAGCTTCTCGCAAGAAGCCGCGCTCTGTGGGGCGCTGAACCACCCGAATATCGTCGCGTTTTACGGCATGTGCGTCTGTCCGCCCGACGATCTGCCTGGTCTTTGAGCTCTGTCAGGGAAGCCTCGAGTCCGTGCTCGATGCCAACAAACTCGACCGCTCCAACAATTCTAATCGCCAGTGTCTGAGTATCGCAGTGGGCTACCTGATCGACGCGGCCCATGCGGTCGCGTATTTGCACTCGTTCGAGCCGGGGCTACTGCACCGCGACATCAAGCCAGCCAACTTCCTCGTGGACAGCGAGCACAACGTCAAGCTGGCCGACTTTGGCGAGTCCCGCAGCGTCGGTGCGCGCGCTGACGACGTCAGAAGTGCGCACAGAGCTACACGAGAGCGTGAGAATGACTCGGTCACGCCGCCGCATCTCACAGACGTGATCGTGCCGTCGCCGACCGTGATGGAGATGCCCGAGGTTGCACGTAAGATGACCGTAAAAGGGACGGTGGACTACATGGCACCGGAGCTCATCAACGGCAAAGGCGGCTTTACGCCGTGCGGCGACGCCGTGGACGTGTACTCGTTCGCGATGACCATGTGGGACATTCTCAATGCTGGGACCGAGCGGTACCCGGGCTGCTCGAGCAACCACCTCCATGTGTTCCAGTTGGACGGCAAGCGACCCGAGATGGCCAATGACGTCCACCCGACGTTGCGTGAGGTGGTCGTCAGCGCGTGGCACGAGGACCCGCGGCGTCGGCCGTCGGCGCAGGACATTGTGAGCATGCTCGAGATCGTACAGGAGGAAAATTGTGCGACGCTTCTGCTCGACGGCTTTGAGGACTTTGGCGTCGCCAGCGTCGCGCTGTTGGTCTCGGAAGCGGACGAAGAAGAAGAAGGAGACGAAGGAGCAGGTGTCGGTCACAGCAGGTCTCTAGGAGGAAAGAGCGGAGGCAACGCTTCTATCGGCGGTGGCGGAACGACGTTCTCGGGTGTCAAAGTCATCGAGCATTTGACACTGAATCAGTGTGTGTCACGTGCTGGCGAGGCGATCTGTATGGGCCGCATGTGGCTTTCTTCACCATGTCAAACACGCCCAGGGCTTCTCGCACGACCACGCGCGTTTCTATCTGGACGAGGACTACATTCGACTCTGCCAGCCGATCAACAGATCTGGTGGCGGCGACGTAGGATTTGATGGCGGCCAAGCGATCGGCCCAGCGACGTCTAGCAAGGTCGGTGGCGGTCGAAGCCACTCGGCCTCGGCGGGGGCACGGCGCCGCGGCGCGGCGGACTCAAGTCCGAGACCAACGGATCGACGTTCGCTGGTAAAGCGGCCACGTGCGGGTGTCGTAAA
>JAADXJ010000646.1:0-16945 GCA_023337735.1 Pythium biforme
CTCAGCAACATTTTCGGATAATATAGTTGTCTTTTGGACAATCAGCGCGGGTGATAGGTATATTCACGGGTCTTTTAAATTAAACATGAGATCAGGAGAGCATCCATGGGACGCCTACAGTGACGTCGTCGCCGATGTCTCTCAGGAATTTACCGTGATGGTTGGTGATAGTGGTGGTGGTGGTGGTGGTACGCGTGTGAGCAGCGTGGGGTAGGTCACGGCGACCTCGATGCGTACGGCGCCAGCAATTTCGTACTCCACGAGCGACCACTTGTGGCCCATGGTTTGTTGGGCATTGAGTCTGCCTCCCGTCTGACAGTGATCGTATTCTAGTGTCTGATTCGCTGAAAATGTGAAGTTTTCTTCACGAATTCGCCTCTTGTTTGCGAAGTGTTGGACTACTAGAATACGATCACTGTCAGAGAGGAGGTAGACCCACCCATCATTAATTCCTGACAACCGAGAGCATGGGCGGTCATCGACCGCTGTGGGCTCGCGTTCGGGCTCGCGTTCGGGCCCGCGCGCTTGGCGCTCGTGGAGTACGAAATCGCTGGCGTCGTGCGCCTCATCGTGGCCGCGATCTACCCCTCGCTGCTCGCACTGGTCGACGTACCAAGCCTCGCGGTCTGCGCGAGCTAGGACGCGTTCTACGATTGACACCCGCCGCTGGGCGCGGGCACGGGCGTCAGTTTGCTGGGCGCGACCGAGAAAGCGGCGCTTGTGGTCGTCGCGCCGCTACACATGAGCGCCGTGCCCGCAGCGAGCTCACAACCCCATGGCATCACAACGGTCACGACCGACGTTGTGTGGTTGGGTCCCGGCGCCGGGCGGTGGGCGATGTGGGCGGCGTCGATCCGACCAGCGCCTCGCCGCTTCCCCGCTGCGCGTTGACGCACACAGTGGCCACGCTACTTGTGAAGACCCACATGGTGCTGGTGGTTGGTTTGCCATGATGAACACCATTTCTCATGGAAAAAAACAACATAAAAAATCGAGTCACTGACGAACGCTCGCCGCGACGTTGGCGGCGCTGCACGAACTGAGATTTATCGTGGAGTCACTCTTCGAACAGTTTGAAGCCGACATGGCCAGACGGTCATCGACTCGGACGCGAGCTGTGCGGGCCCTGCAGATTGTCTCCACCTCGACGGCTTCGAAAGTGACCGATTGCCTCGTCCCATCCAACGTCATTTTGACGAGCGATGTCCGGCATGCGACAACGCAGCCTGCAGACGCCTGCCTCGGGATTCGTAAGGAATGATCTCAACAAAGACAAACACAACACGGGCAAGAAAGGTCAGTGCGATAATGTATACTGCGCAACACCGCAAGAGGCCTACTGGATATGGGTCTGCATGCAAGCGATGCGTGAGAGAGAGAGAGAGAGAGAGAAAGCTGCGTCACCACCGCACGCTCGGTCCTTTGGTACTCCGTAGAGAGCCTAGTGGAAGCGAAGGCTCGGCGCCGCACCGGGCACACAGCCGAGCACGCCGGTCTTGACGCGCGCACACTTGGCGTCGGCCGCGAGTCCGTTCTGGCCCTTTAGCGGGCACGCGCCCTGCATCTCTCCCACACAGGCCGGGCCCGTGACGCAGAACACGCCCTCCACGCCTTCCACACTCATGGGCGTCTCCCCTTCGCCCTTGCAAAATGGCACATGGGCCTTCTCGGCCGATTCCTTGGTGTGTGGCATGCAGCCAAACACGCCCGTGTGGATGCGGTCGCAGTACGAGCCGTACGCGAGCCCGCACTGCGCCTCGGGGCAGTGGCCCGCGCTGTTCTGCGCGACGCAGACGCTGTCCTTGGCGCAGAACCAGTCGCCCGTGCCTTCGACACTCACGTACGTCCAGCCGGCCACACAGGCGTCCTTCTTGGGCGGTTCGTTGGTATCGGCGTGCTTGGCGTAGTGGAGCGTGACCTTGAGGTGCACCGGCGACGAGTCGACCGCCGAGATGGATACGCTGGCAACCGCGAGCGCGGCGGCGGCGGCGAACACGGTGAGCTTGGTCGAGAACATCTTCGGTCGGTAGGGGAGGAGTCGAGTGCTTGGGTTAGCTTGGTTCGGTTGGGCTTGAGCTTGCACTTGAGAGAGCAAGTTGCGGAATGATCCGATGCCCACAGCGATGGGAAGGCAAACCTCCGCGGATCGTGGTATGGTACAGTGCAGGGCGAGGCAACGCCACACAGACACGGGACGCCCCTCTGTTCCGTCTTGGAGGACTCTGGTACACCCACCCAGCATTCTACCACCTTCACTGAGCAGATTCGAGCGACGAGGGAGGATACCATACGACGTTGTGAGATGGGATCACCTTGCCGTTGAGAAATTACCTTGTTATCTTCCCTACTGTAGTCACATCGAATCGGACGACAGCGCTGATACGAGATCCCGGATCCCGGATCCGACAAAAACTAAACCCAGCCAAAGGGCTCGTCTTCCTGCCGGCTACGTACCGTACTGGTACACAGGAACGTGTCCTGAGATGGCTACATCCTCGCGACGATGCCAAGGCGAGTCCATTACACGCGGCTGGCCAGTGGTTTCCCCAATACATTGGGGTATTCAAAATACCGGCACCGTACCGGAAAAGTATCAAACGTTTGATTGACGACTCAGACTCAGTCCGTTTCTTTCACATCTGGTCCGTCTGAGTCTGATGCATATCAGGTCAATGATCCTTCCTGTTCCATTTCCAGCGAGAAGCCGGAAGAAGTCGCCCATGGCCATGGCGCTCTCGCCACGCTCCTGGTCGGCGCTCGCGCTCGTGCGCAAGCTGCGCTCCTTCTCTACCTCCCAGTATGCCGCTGCGGCCGTCGCGGGCTTCCTCCTCTCGGCTGTGAGTCCCGTGTAGCTATCCTCTCGGTCGCAGTTATCACACGGTCTCACTTCCTCACTCGATCTGTCTGTGTCAGATCGTCGGCCTCAGCGGCGCGTTTTTCCTGCTCGCGTTGCTCTCGCTGCCCGTCGTGTCATTCTTCACGCGCGTCCTGCGTGTCCAGACGCAGTACGAGATCTCGTACGTGCTCAGGTTCCGATATACCCCTCGGGGCATGTGGAGAGGTACTAAGATTCGCTCTCTCGGTTCTTCTACAGAGACCGTGAGGTCGCGCAGCTTGTCGTGACGTTTGGCGGCGGCATGTTCCCCGGCGCGTTCGTGGCCGTCGCGTGGGAGCTCGTGCTCGCGCCGTTGTTCGCGATCCTGTGCTTTTACGACCAAAGCGACGCCATCTCGGCGCAGCTCCGTGACTTTCTCGACGATCCGAATGCTGTGAAAAGCGACCCAACGGCGACGCCAATGCCTCCGCACGCGGGCCGCATCGCCAACGTACTGCAGACGCTCCAGGTCGAGAAGACGTTGGGCTTCTACGTGTTCGTGCTGCTGTCCGCGTACGTCGTCGCTGGACTCGTCGAAGAGGCCACCAAGCTCTGGATCGTCCAGGGCAAGTGTCTCTGCAACTGCAGCAAGGCCACCGGCCGCGGCTGGCTCTGCGACCCGCGCAGGCTACTGCTCAGACGTGTGGACCACGCAAACCACCACGTCGTTATCGCGTTGGCGGTCACGGCCGCTGCGCTGGGTTTCTCGACCATCGAGACCGTGGGATTCACGTTCGCGTCGCCGACGTTCAGCGATCGCCTCCAAATCGCCGTGCTGCGGTCCGTTATGAGCTTCCCGCTCCACGGCGTGTGCGGCGCCATCACAGGCATGCGGCTCGCGCGCGCGCTTCTGCTGCTCCCCACCGCGCCCGAAGCTTCCGCAGTGTCGTCGTCGTGGCGACAGAAGAGCTGGGTGCTCTACCCGTCGGTGCTTGTCCACGGCACATTTGATCTCCAGATCTTCTTGATCTCGTCATTTGTCTCGAGCGCCGCCGCCGACGCGCGCCCGTTCCTCTACGAGGTGCTGGTCCCGGGTGTGCTCTCGCTCGGCACGATCTACGGCGCCTTCAAGCTGGGCCAGCACCAGTGGCGCGAACTCGAGACACAGCTCAGCGGCGGAGCTCAGTACGCGCACCTCGGCGCTGACCAAGAAGCACAGGCGGGCGACGACGCCTCGGACGACGAAGGCGAAGACACCGGCGTCGCCAAGCTGCCCGTCTAGGTTACCGGTAGCCTGTGTGCGACATGAGGCACGGGTTGGGTGACCATGCTGTCCAACGCCTGGAGGAGATCTGTGTCCGACAGCTTCAACCTCAGTCTCACCTTGAACCTAATGGATTAGCGTGCCAACATGCTCTCGGGGCTATTCTTGCTCGCTTTGCACGGGTCTGGGACGGAGCGCTAATGGAGCGGCCTCACGCATCATCACGAGATTATGGATACTACCACGGTAGACTGCGCTTCCACAGGCCGAGCAACTGTGTCCCACGCGCTGATCTGTATCTGGCGTCGTAAATTTAGGCTGCCCATACACCGTCTGGCCAGGGTCAGAACCCTTTCCTGGTCGCCTGAGTTGGAGTTGGAGGATCCATCCACGGGCTCTTATCCTGACAATAGGAAAGAAGCGAGTGGGCGCGACCCCACTATCGACCGGTGCGCGGGGTCGAACCAAATCTCACACTCCAACTTGCCTTCTTCAGCAGCCAGCCCACCCTCAAGCTAACCGCCCAGCAGCCATGGAGTTCCAGCCGCCGACCAAGATCAACGATGTCACGGTCAACATCAACGGCGACTCGTCGAGCCAGGGCACGGACCACAACGGCATCATCACGGGCCGCTGGAAGACGGGTATCTTCGGCTTCACCGATACCATCGTCCCGAATGGTGCGGTTCATGGGGATCACACGCTTGCTCTTCTTGGAATAAAGTACTGACTTGAGTTTCTCTGTCTCTTTCCCACAGCCATTATGTCGTGCTGCTGCCCGGCCATCTCGGTCGCGCAGATCTCGGCACGCGTGGGCATGATGCCCTTCTACCACGTGCTCGGGCTCTTCGGCGGGCTCTACTTCATTGCGTTCCTCGCGGCCGTGACGAGCTCCAAGTTCTTCGACGTGGTAATCTACCTCGCTGCGATCATCGCGACTCTGTGCCTGCTGCGCATGCGCTGGCGCCTGCGCACGGTCTTCTCGATCCCTGGCTCGCCGCTCGAAGACGCGTTCTACGCCTTCTGCTGCGGCTGCTGCTCGATCGCGCAGATGGCCTCGCACGTCGAGTCGTACGAGCCGGGCACCTTCGCCTTCGCGCCGCGCGAGACGCTCCAGGGATACTCCTTCAACTAGACGCCTACGCACGCGAGCGACCGACAGCTCCCTTGGGCTGCTTGTCGGAGATGATCGAGGCTCGAGCGGGCTACTGACGGCATTGTATGACTATAAATGCAACTATCCACACACCCACTTTCCCACTCACCACGTCTCGCCCCACGAGTTAGCTTCACCGAGATTTTCTTCATGTATATGTGGTTTCTCACCTCTATCCTCCCTCTCCCCCACTAGTCTTCTGGTGTCTTCTGTTGTTGTATGTCCATATCTTTGTCTTGTAGTGTCGTAATGTCGTTGTAGATGGTCGTTCGTATCATCATTCTGAACAAAAAAGAGTGTCAAATCCCTCTCAGTCGGCGAAGCTCGAAGCGTCAAACGAGTCATTGAAGAGACCGCCGAGCACACTGGCGGCGGTTGCAGCCGCCGCGGCGTTTCCAGCGGCAGCAGCTGCCGCCGCAGCCATCGCCGCACTAGTCGTCATCGCCTGGTCCTTGTGGGTGTGGAACGGGAGTTCGGCCACTGGCTCGAAGACCAGTCGCATTGCGCGCTCAAGCCCTGCCTCGTCTTCTTCGCGACCGGCTGCCTGGACGAGCAAGGTGAACGCGCGGACGAACTGCTGGCGGATGTACTTGTCTCGCGTTCCCTTGAGTACGTGCGCCACGTCGTATGAAGTCTCGAACGGATCTTCAATGCTCAGTCGCGAGTGAAGCTTCCACAGGTGATGTGTCTTCTTCTCGCTCTTGAGCAGCTCACGCCCCATACGAACTGAAACGACCGTGCGCGATGCGTCGAACTCGAGGCCGTAGTACTGTAGAAAGCCAACAAAGAGTTCCCCAACGCTTGATGTGTTGCGACTTCCAAACTTCTGCAGTGTTTCAAGTTTCTCGCTGGAGTCTGAGAACGAGTAAGGGTCGAAAAAATACGTCTCCATCGCACCAGACGGAGTTGCTCCAGGAAGAGCAGCACTGTCACTTTCGCCGTGGGCCGCACCTGGTGCACGTGAAAGCAAGCTCGGCAGTTGTCTCTCTTTCGCAAGTTCTTCTGTGCGCTCGGTCAGTCGGCAGAACGCAGACTTGGGCGGGCACACAGTATTTGCGGCCGTACAAGAGCACACAGGTTCGCCATTCCAGCTCGGCGGCAGCGTTTGCAACACGGGCAGAACTGGGGGATCTTGTCGCTGCAAGTAGTGAATCAGCATCAGCAAGTAGCCGTACGAAGACAGCGTGCTCTCAGCAGCGCAGTTCATGCGACGACGCTTGACAAACTGCTTCAAGACAAATGCCAGCACACGGACTCGGTCGTCGGCGTTCGCATAGGCACGGAGCAAGTTCGTGTTGCGCTGGGCAAGCAAGTTCTCGACGCACAGGTCACACTCGATACCCGAATCGGCCATCTTGAACATCACAATTGGAATACGCGCAGTCAAGCGAGAAGCATCGACCTCCATGAACAAATCAGGACGCGATTCCAGCAAGTGGACAGCTTGGCTTAACACGCGGCGCTTGTCGTCGATGGTCATGTTCGCAATAACCTCGGGACGGAGTACCAGGCACATGTCCATGTCGCTCTCACCGGTCCCGAAATCATTCGCAGAGGAACCAAACACGTCCAACTCAGCATCGATGCCTTCGAGCTTTCGAACAATCTGTGAGTGGACGACGTTGTAGATTCCTTGGCGCTGGCGACGAAAGTCTTCTCCATTCGGGATCAACTTGGCTGCCTCCTTCTGAATCCAGTCGGAGAGCTGCTGCTTGGCGAACTTCGTCCATTGCTCCGAGCCGATGTCAATCTCATTGAGTGGTTCGAATTGGTAGTGGTACTGCCAATACGCGGCCTTCTCGGCGTCGGAACGGAAGTACAAACCGCTCACGGCGCAATACAAGCGTCGCTGGTAAAATTCCACTTGCTGCCAGCATTCATACGAGACGAACTCCTTGATCCACGGGTTCGCTTGCACTGAGTTCAATACGTTCCGGATAGTACCATGGAAAGTCTCAATCGGGCTTGGGATCGTGTCGGTCACTGGGAATCGCGCCATTTCTTGCTCGTCGAGGGACACCAAACCCAGCAAGTCACTGATGAAGTCTTCGAGTAATGCCTGACCGTGAAGGAACACGGTCTCGATCTGGTCGATCAAGCGCATAAAGGCCAGCAGGTTGCTGAGGATTCCACCCGTGTCTCGCTTCATGCGATTCTGACGGAACTTCTCGGTGATACTGCGCAGGAACTCGATAAAGTGACTGTAGTCCATCGCAACCTTGAGGCGGTTGCTGCGCACGATCGTCGCGTTCGAGTAGTAGCCGCTACCACCACCATTGTCGTTGTATTCACCGTCACGATCGCCAAGGTCTCGGTGGCGTGGCTTCAATTCCTCGAAAATACGGAATTCAAACTCACCGGGTGAGCGCGGGGCGCGGAACGTGATTCGCGTGTTCCAGTGTCTTGCTTGGCGATGGATCTTGTTCTCGAACAGCACTTGCTTTACAAAAATCGGCTTCTCGTTCGTGGGTTGACCGATGCGGAACAACCCAATGAGTAACACACGGCCAGGGCGGCATTCATCGGTAAGTAGGCTGACCTGAACCTTGATGGTGTCGTTAGGCTTTGTCACATCGGGACTCACGACGGCAGTCGATCCCCCCATTCCTCCACCGTTGCTGCTGGCTCCGAAAGACAGATTGCTGCCGGAGTCACGTCTAGCAAGCGGATCGTATCCACCACCGCCACCAAATGGCGATCGTGCAGGCGGCAGGGACCGCGCGAGGCCATCACCACCACCATACGTGTCGCGGTGGTGCGGTGAGCGGGCCATCACCTGACTGTTCGTTCGCACCATTGGCCTTGGCGCACTCATGAATCGATCGCGCTCATCCCAGCTACTGCTGAGATGCTGGGCTCCGCGCGGTTCACCTTTGTGCAACAAACCAAGCAAGTCGTCGCCTGAGATCGCCATCGGCGACTCGCGTCGGTGCTGCTGGTGTTGCTGGTGTTGCGGCTGGTAGTTCTCAATCGCCATGGCGCCAGGGTGGTGCGGCAGGTGGAGGGGAGCTGGCGGGAAAGAACTTGACAATGCGACGGGTGGCGGGCGCGGTCTCGTGCTGTCCATATCGAAACGAGGCGACAAAGACGCGTTGTTGAGTAGCCCCAGAAGTCCTTCGCCTGACTGGGCCAGCGGGTGCGGCTGGTGGTGCTGATGGTGGTGCTGCTGCTGCTGTCGCTGCGGGTGCGCTGGGGAGCCACCGGCGCGGTACAGCGCGGCCATTTGCTGGTTCATCTGGTCACGCATGCGGTCCGAGTCGTAGTTCCCGCTTCCCCACGGGTCGTTTGCTGGTGGCGGCGCGCGCGCCGTCGCAGAGGACACTGGCACCGCCGACGAGCTGCCGATCGATCCCATCAAGCCAATCGAGCCGAATGAGCTACGGTTGCCAAACGCCGCGCCGGATCGGTCATTGGTCTCACCGCCCACGGCACTGAGCCGGAGCCCGTTCATGCTCTGCGGGAGATCGAACGCACCGTTTCCCGGACCACCACTCGACGAGAAGAACGCGGCGTGGCCCCCCGACGCGGGCGCGTTGGCGGGTTGCAGATGCGCGGGCGGCGGCGACGGCGACGCCGAGAGTCCGCCAAACGGCGCAAACCCGTACGGCGACTGGGACTGGGACGATGGCGGCGACGACTGCGGCGCGAGGTGGTGGTGCTGGGGCAGCGGCTGCTGTTGCTGCTGCATGCCATGCGCGTGGTGTTGTTGCTGGAGATGGTGCGCGGGTGGCGGGGGCGGGCGGTGCTGCGGCTGTTGGACCGGCGGATACGCGTAGTACGCCCCCGCGTCGTGGGCCGGCGGCAGCGGCGGCGAGGCCGAGGGCGAACCGACCGGCGCACCAAAGCCCCAGGGCGACGACGGCAGGGCGCGCCCAAACGGCGCGTCGTCGCTGTCGGCGCCCGGCGGTGGGGGCGGCGGGCGGTGGTTGCCCCACAGGTCCCCCTGGTGGAAGCTCATTTTTGAAACTGCGCGAGACAGAAGGAGCACATGAGAACGCAGGCGGCACGGGCCTCGTGGGACAGAGGACGCGCAGGAGACTCACATGGACCACTCCGCGTCGCGGGTTGCGCAGCGAAAGCGCGTCAAAAATGCCCCGGACGGACCGGGAGAAGGAACGAGACGTCGGGAGCGAACGCGACGACGGGAGCCGGCGTGCTGATGGGGATTTCCGTCTGGAACAACAGACTCGGCGTTGCTTTTCCCCCCTTTGGGACCGACGCACACAGACAGCATCTTCACACCCCACAGTGCGGCTAGTATTGGGGAGGTTGCAGTAGTTGCCGTCAGTACTGTAAGTGCCTTTAATAGAAGAAGCGTGATGTTGAATCAGCTTGAATAGAAGACCGCGCTTGTGTTGAAGTTGCGACGCCTGCAGCGACTGCTCATGCATGCACACGGAACATGGAACGAGATCGCAAACATGGATCGAGCGCGGCGACGCTGACAGTCGCGCGGATCCCTGCGCTCGTGCGTGAAGGTGAAGAGCGAACGCGCCTGTGTGAGGACGATCGCTCCATGTGACGTGCTGATCTGGAGCGTTTTGTGGGCGCTGCAGTCGACGTGATCGTGCAAACGTTTGCTGCGAGTTGTCTTCCGACGGACCCACAAGACGTACGTGTGCATATGCAGGGCGGTCTGTCCTCCGTTCCGTAGGTGATGACTGTAAACATTCAGTACTCGCACAATGTTGATACGCTGGTTTAGATTGTGGAGCTGTGCGAAAGCCTGCTTGCGCGGGTTGAAGAGGTCGATGTCTTTCGGCAGACACTGCGCGCAGGTATGTGGACTCTCCATTGCTGATACGGCACCAAGCACCTCTTTCATGGTTGGCGCATGTAATAGGTCCGCTGGAGGCGATCCTACAGAAGCAGGTCTCGCGATTGACCACGGTCCTTGAGAGTCTCAATCCCGGCAACGCCCTCGCTGAGGCTCCCGTCAGCCAGGCTTCACAGCCAAAGACACCGGTCGTGCTTGTTGACACATGGTAAGTTCCTGCCAGCAATGGCCACCAATGTGGCGTAGACTCTCAATTTGCGTCGGCGTTCATAGGCGACGCCGACAGATCACGCCGGTCCACGGAAGCCTTGTGATCAAGCGCACACCGAGCTTCCACATCGCACCGGGATCCGCGAGCACGCAGCGCACTGTGCGGCTCCCTCGCCACCCAAAGCCCATCTACAAGTGGGAAAAGCGTCGCCATTTGCACATCACACCATCTCACGGCAGTCCCTATGGTCGCAACGAATGTACGCGCAGACGTGATGTTGAAGCAACCACACACGACGAGATACTGACCCACTGTGTCGGCTGCTCTACAGTGATGGACGACGACGCGACGGAAGCCAGCATGGAGCTCAAGCCGTGCACAGAGCCCGGCCACTACGTGCGCTCGAGCATGGGCTTCCCCCTCGGGCCCGAGAACCCGCACAGTGGCTTTGAATTCCAGATCATCCTCACGGAGGCCGAAGTGCAAGCGCTCAAAGTGCGGTGGTTTCCAGCGCACCGGTGGGTACGTCCGAACCCTTTGATCTCGTGGCTCTAACCTTTGCTCTTCTCCATGTTTCTTGTGGTGTCGCCGCGCTCGCAGTTCCAGCGCCGCCAACTGCAGGCCGAGCAGCGCCATCTCCAGCGGCAACAAACCAAGCCGTGACCCATCGCGGATCCACTACCCAAATCGAACCCCATTTCTATTGCGTTTCGCGTTTCTATCTGAGAGACATCTGTGGAGCTGTTCCACTGTTTCAAACACCACATACTAAATATCTTGGGTTTCGTAAGTGAATGTTCAAAACATATCAGTGTTTTAAACTTATACCCATCCACGCCCAGCCTGATTCTCCACCCTCGTTTTGTCCAGCGCCTTTTGGGTTCATGGTGGCATATCTCTCCACGGTCGCCGTGCGTTCGTTCCTCTCTCCCTGCCTCACAACCGAAGAAGCTCCGTCGTTCCAGAAGGATGGACGTGAAGCTGCCAACCCCGACGCCGGCTCCAGCCGAGCGCCTGGACGCGTACACCAAGCCCAGCGTCGAGGTGGCGCGCCAGTGGCACGACCTCGCGATCCTCCCGCGCCGCAAGCGCGACCACCTCACGGGCAAGTACCATCTCGTCGAGATGGGCGAGGACACAACCGACAGCGAGCTTTTTCCGGTGTGGGGCACGTCCATGAGCGACCTCACGGCCTTTGGCATCGGCATTGGGCTCTACTTCCGCATGCTCGTGGGGCTCGGCCTGCTGTTCCTGCTGTTTTCGCTGCTCTCAATCCCGACGATCCGGTACTTTGTGAGCGACGCGTACTCGGGGCGCTTCGAAGAACGCGCGCTCAACAACGCGACCATCGACGTGCGCATCTGGGGCACGGCCGTGTGCACGCGCGTGACGAAAGAAACGCTCGCGAGCGGCACGGAAAAAGAGACCCACGACTGCCCCATGGACCTCACGCAAATGTACATCGACCTCGTGATCCTCGGGCTCATGGTAGTGTACGTGCTGGTCGCGGCGATCATTCAGCGCCGCGCCGCGAGCTTCATTGACGAACAGGAACAGACTGCCGCGGACTACTCGGTCGTGATCAAGGACCCGGACGCCGACGCCCACGACCCGGACGAGTGGCACGCGTTCTTTAGCCAGTTTGGGCCCGTCAAGTTTGTGACCACGGCCGTGAACAACCACGCGCTGCTCTCGGCGCTCTCCCACAAGCGGTTCATGGAAGAGATGCTCCGCATGGAGTCGACCGACGAGGACATGACCGAGCTGGCGCTCAAGGTCTCCAAGAGCGGCCCGTTGCCCCGCAAGGCGCCCGTGTGGAAGCGCGTGCTGCAGCGCTTCACGTTCTACCGCGACGGCAACTACTGGATCCACCAGCTGTACCACCACCGCCAGTACATCGCCGGTATTCTCCGCAAGAACCGCGAGAAAGGGTTCCCGGTGTGGACCGTGTTTGTGATGTTTGAAACCGAGGAGGCGCAGCGCCGCTGCTTGCAAGAGATGACCACTGGACTGTGCTCGACGATGTGCGACTCCAAGTACTCGAAAATTCCAGAAAGCATGCGCTTCCGCGGCACGAACATCCTGCGTGTTGAAGAGCCGCCCGAGCCGTCGTCCGTGCAGTGGAAATACGTGGGTGTCGGGCGGTTCAACCGCCTTCGCCAGCAGTTCGTGAGCTTGGGCATCGTTGCGTTGTTGGTGATTGGCGTGTACTACCTCATGTGGTTCCTCAAGGACACGTTTGTGCTGAACCGCGACGTGAGCCTCGACCAGCGCCGCCGCAACACGTTCCTCTTGGCCTACGCACTCACGTTCACCGACATTTTCGGCTGCAAGATCCTGTTCTACTCGCACTACCTCGAGCACCACCAGTCCAAGGATCGCGAGCAGCTCTCGTACCTCAACAAGCTGCTCATCTTTCGGAGTTTCAACTCGGCCGTGATCATTTACCTGCTCATGGACTTTCTCGACGTGTTGGCGCCGTCCAACTTGCTGCAGATCCAGGCCATCTTGATCGCGAACCTCACGACCACGCCCGTGCTGCAGCTGCTCAGCCTCTACGACCGCTTCTGCCAAAAGGTCTTTGGTCCGTACGCCAAGACCCAGAAGAAGCTCAACCTGCTCTACTCGGGCACGTACTGGCAGCTGGCGGAGCGCTACACCGAGATCACCAAGACCGTGGGCATCGCACTCTTCTTCAAGCCCATTTTGCCCACGGGGCTCGTGATCACATCTGTGAGCCTACTGGTCAACTACTGGGTCGACAAGTACTGCCTGCTGCGCAAGTGGAAAGTGCCGCCGCGCTACGACGGACTGCTCGCGCGCGCGTCGCGGTACCACTTGTTGATCATCAACATGGCCGCGCTCATCATGATGGGCCACTGGTACAACGGCTGGCCCTACGACTCGCCCGCGCAAAAGGCCATGCAGAACGTCAAGTACCGCATCAACGAAGCCACCAAACTATTTGGCTCGGCCACGATCGCCGAAGTGCTCAACACGATCTTCCCGTTCCCGCGCAAAGACTACCCGAACAAAGACCAGAAACACATCATGGCGACCATCAACGGCGTGATCATCGCGATCACGTGTATTGCGATCCTGTGGCTCATGGCGCGCGTCCTGCGCAAGGTCTATGCCAAACTCGTGACGGGCAACAGCGCATCGTCCAAGCAGTTCCAAGCCAGCGAGATCCCGTGCTCGCGCGTCAAGAACCTCAGCGCCTACGTGCCGTCGTATGAGTCGTGGTACTCGGATTTCCCCTTCCTGTGCGTCGACCTCACGCAGTTTGACAACGAGTATATCAGCTGGACGGGCGACTTTGCCGAGTACAGCCTCGTGAACGACCTCAAGGCCGACGGCGAGCTCTACCGCGAAATCTTCCGCGACGTCGACGGCGTACCGCTCGAGAAACTGTTTGGAGTCTGCAAGCAGTACGAAGTGGATGCCAAGTACCTGGAGCGCTACGACCGATCGCCCGTCGGGTCGGGCGGTCACACGCCGCCGTCCGGCTCGGTGCAAGCCGATGCCGTGTGAGGCACGCGAGGCCAACAACCCTATATACTCGAATACGTAGCCTTCTCTTTTTGCACACTCATTGCTATGTAATGCGCAAGCTGGCCCAAGAGCCTGAGGAGTCTGAGGGGCCCATAGAGTCCAAGGAGCTCCAAGCGCGCGAAATGTCCAAAGAGCGCAAGGAGCGCAAGGAGCCCAAGGAGCCCAAGGAGCCCAAAGAACCCAAAGAACCCAAAGAATGTGGAGCCTGAAGACCCCGAAAAGCGCAAAGAGCTCGAAGCCTTTGCAGAGCCCCAAGGCTCAAGGAGTGCAAAAGAACCCAAAGCGCCTCTGATCAGCTTGGCTTCGCTTGGTCAAGAACGCGTTCAGATGGACTCGGTTGTTCTCACGGGCCGTCTCGCAGCTCGTCTCTTGCCGCATCGAATCGCATGGTGCGCGCGGGGCCAGTGCAGCCCGCCACGCGAGTTCTGTGGATGTTCTCCGCGCGCACCCTCTTTCCCCAGGATCCCGTCGATGCAGGTCGGTAATGACCATCGGTGATGACCGCACCGGCCGCGGCTCTGCACGCCTATAGCGTGCGCAGGCTGGTGTGTTGACACTGACCACTATTATATAGCACTATTATGATAGCCGCGTCGGTCTTTCGCCCATGTCACGATCGCCCATCGTTTCCCGCCTGCAGTAAACTGTTGGTGGCGCCGCCGTGGCGAGCCGCTCACCGCCTTTTGGAGCGGAGGGCACATGGCTTCACTCGAGACCACGGAGACCATGGTGGCGCTCGCCGAGAGCTTCCGAGGAATGAGCTTCCGATGAATCGCGACCGGGCTTTCGCACAAATGTCGGGCGCCACGATGTCTCACGACGCTGGATCGTGCCGCTTGTGTGTGGACCCGTTGGGGACGGAAACCACGCTCCAAATGGGTCTCGTGAGCACCTCTTGTTGCGTGATGGCGACACTTTGAACGTCACCGAGATGCAACGCTCGTCCACGTTTAGCATGACCTTCATGCAACTGGAAACAGCGAGCCACAACATCCAACCAACTGCACGCCCACCAGCCACATGGAATCGAACAGCGACAGCGACGCGGCGGCGCGACGCACAGCAGCCAGCGCAACCAACACACCATGATCGGCATTTGCAGCTGCGTGTTCCCGGGCGGCCAACCGATCGAGGTCCCGCCCTTGCATCGCGTTCACAAACACGCGCGACAGGTCCACGGGGATCGCTGCGAACGGCGCCAGCATCTCCACAGAACTCCGTGCCTCGCTTGCGCACACTCTCCTGCGCTGCCGTCAGCGCAAGTGGTAGATCCGCATCGGGGTCTTCCACCGTGATGGCGTCGGGGACGTCGACCGGCGGTTCCGTGAGATGCGCCAAGGTGCCTTCCTGAAACGGGTTCTCGACGAACCGACATGAAGGACTCGCGCTCTACTTCGGGCACCTTCGGCCGCACCGGCCGCAAGGCCCCCTGCGTGCTCCCCAGCGCGTATCCCCAGCGCCGCCGCGACGTCCAGTCCTCTGGCGCACCGGCCTCACGGCCTCACGGTTTCGTATGTCCTCGGTTCAACGATGTGATCCGGATGTCCGTCCTCCTCTCTTCCAAGATGTCGGGTGTCGCCGCTATGCCCAGGTAACCAGCTCCTCCAGAACCAGAAGCTCCCCTCGACAAGTCCAAGACTCCAAGAACTCCCAGTGCCTGCCTCGTGTCGAGAGTGGACATGGACCTCTCCGTAGCACGTCATAACCGCGTGACCTCGAGACTGACCCCTCCCCGCTTTCCGTATGTTTCTTCATTTGAAGCGTGCGTTGAGTAGCGACCGGCCTTTTGGCCACCCCTGGTAAGTTCCGCTTGCCCCCCCCTGGTTGGCTTCGGCCTTCCGCCCCCTTTATCGTTTTCAAAAACGATGGCGTCCGTCCCAAAGGCTACTAGATTACATTTATTGCGATCAATAGACCTCATTGTCATCATCATCATCAACTTCGGGCACCTTGCAGTTGCCAAACGATCGCAGTTGGTCTACACGGACCAGACGCGTCTGACCTGGCGTCGTCGCGACGCGAGTGCCACGACGGAACACGACCGCGAGCGCTGGCACGCGGAGCAGGGAGGGCCACACGTGCCGTGGGATGGGGAGTCATCGCCAGAGGTCGCAGAAGAACAGACTCGCGAACTGGAACGCGAGTGGCGTCATCTGCTCATGCTGTTGCTTCCCGGAAGAGCGGCGCCAATGATGTATTACGTAGAGTACAGTAAGTGCAGTTGGTGGTATCCACATCGAGAGGGATGTGTGGACGGGGCGTGGCCACCTCGTGCTTGTACGGACGTATAAAGCGCAAAGGATCCACTTTGAACCAGTGTACTGGGTTCCACGGGCGCCTGTGCGGGAGCAAACCCACCGCGGACTGTATCGTGTCGTTGAGGACAAGTGCAGTCAGAGAGAGAGGGGGGTGCGTGCATGCGTAACGAAACTACCGTCATCCTCTGCGTTGACGCGTCAACCGACCGCCGATGGTACAAGAGCGCAACTTCAACTTGAGGGGCACTTTCCCTTCCTGTATATACTATATCCCATCCGCAGGACGATTCGCACATAAAACGGCCAACCCTCCGTCTTTCTCGAGCATTAAATGGGCTCGAGAAAGACGGAGGAGTTGGAAACAAATTTTGTTTTTAAGTGGAGCAGCGAACGATTCCATGCGAGGCTTCTGGAGACGTACGCGTACACGCCCTGCCTGCACACCATCTGGCGGTCGCCGCCCTTGAGCCAGCACGTGCTCTTGAACCTCGTGGATTCCGAGACGAGCTCCGGTTCCAGGCGACTCCCCACGGTTGGTGGGGGCACCTGTCACTAAAAACGCACACGCGCCAGTGGGATTGGCTCCTGCTTCAAGTTACAATCCAGTGGAGCGGGGATGTTGGACGATCCACCACGCAGTGGATTGCACTCCCACTCACAGTCCAGACTGACGCTTCTGTGACACCCGTGGCCAATGGATCGTCCGGGGCGTTGCGGGCATTGCGGGCACACAGTGTGTGTGACACACATCCATCAGGAAGGGCACTTGGCAATGTGTGTCATGTCACGGATTGAAAGCGTGGCAATCTCTCCTAGACACCCACCTCTTGTGGGAAGAAGGGGCCGCTCAATATTGTATTTCGACTGTTTTTGTTTTTGCATCCGCAGCAAGTCCCCTGACCCCCAATA